>CAJQUW010015598.1:34697-68845 GCA_907163375.1 Prostheceraeus crozeri | reverse complement strand
AAATTTTTTCATAACTAGAATAGATTAAAATTTTGTTAACTTAAAATTTCTTAACTAAAAAATTTTTCATAACTAGAATAGATTTAATTTTTTGATAACTTTAAATTCTTAACTTAAAATTTTTTATTAAAAATGTCGCAAGCGAAAAGTAATATTAATAATAAAACTGTTGAATTAAAATTACGTAATATTGTTGACAAAAATACCCCTAAAACTATTACGATTAACAAAAAAAAGTATTACATAAGTAAAACCAATGATAGAGAATATTCAATTACAAGAAGAAAAGAATGGCGGGATTCTCCCATTAATTCCCTAATAATAGGAGGCATAGCAGCTGCAGGAAGTGTTGCAGGTGGGACAGCTGGTATTGTCCAAGCAGTAAATAAAAATAAATCAAGAAGGCAGCATTAGAAGAACATAAACGTCATAACAGAGAGTTAGAGAAAGTTGCTAGGGGTGAAGGAATAGTAGATAATTTTATTAGTAAATTAAAATTAGTTGATGAAGGAAAACGAGTTCTTAAAAAATATTCTCCACAATGTTGATGATTTAATTGAAATTAAAGAAACTAAAGATGGTTCTGGAATATATCTAAGTCCTAGTATGATAAGATAATAACCTCAGACCTTTGGTCGATTCGGTAAAACTTTTATTTTTCTTTTAAATATTTTTTTTATCTTTTAAAAATGAATTCTAAAAATTCCGAAAATTTAATTAAATTAAAAATTTCTAATTTAGATTTATTGAATTATCTATTAAACAAAATAAAAACTCAAACTGTCAGCATTTGGAGGTGACAAGAACAAAGTTCCACTACACTTCGGTGGTGACATACAAAAAAAACATTAGAAAACTTTCCTGGATTTTATTTGGAGTAAATATTCGAAAGAAAAAACATCTTCCTGGTCATTCATATACTGGGCCAGGAACTCGATTAGATATAAGACTAGATGAGAATAATAATCCGAAACCAGGTGAAGAACCATAAATAGAGTAGATGCCGCGCTTACAGCATGATTTAGCTTATCGAAATCATGATCTAAGTTCTCGATCATGCACTGATAAGAAGTGGAATATATCTAAGTCCTAGTATGATTAAATAATAACCTCAGGACCTTCGCTTGAACTTTAATTACAAGTATCCTTTAGCTCTAACATAATGTCAAGAAATGGTACTCCGTTTTGCAATTTGTATAAAACGTAAATACATAACTGACCGCAATAAGTAGTTCCTGGTTTTTGAATTTGAAAAGTATTGTATGTTCCATTTCCCAGTATTTCTGTTACTTCATTTGTAGGGGGAAGTCCGTATGAATCGAACCAATGGTTCTCAGCCTCCGGGCGATCAAAATAAAAATTAGAACCGTTTTTATTTCTTTGACCCGCAGACCAATGTATTCCTTTTTGATCTGATGTGTGGAGATTTGTTACAAAATTTACTTCAGGTACATCTTTTATCAATAGTAATTCATTTCTCATCAATACGTGAAAATTCTTTATTCCCAATTGATTTGCGATCTTATTTAAATCGAAATTTGACGTGGTTTGTTTGCCGCATAATTAAAAGAACTCGGTCATGTTAATCATTTTAAATGGAATAAAATCTATTTCAGAAATTTCTCAACAGAATTGGCGTGTAGCAGCTGCTAAAATTGTGACAGCTGATAGGGGTGAGGCAAATCACAGACAATAGCGCATAATGCGGGTTGTGAAATTACATTCACACTATAAGAGCAAAAGAACACATACAATCTAAACACAACAGACATATGAGAGAGAGAGGATAAATGAATGAATGAATGAACATTTCTCTTCATTCATTTTGGTTTCCATAACAATCATTCATGCGACATTATTTTGAATGGAAAAATACACCGACTGTCGAACCATGTCGGCACTTTTATCGACAACTATGTCGGCGCTTTTATCGACAACCATGTCGGCACTTTTATCGACAGCCATGTCGACAAACTTTCTGACACTTTTTCTGGCTACCAGAACAGTTTTGGTGTAAATTTTCATTAGCTTTCATGGTCATTCTATTAAAAGCATACGGGAATTATTCTCATTGAAGACAAACAATTGTTTGAAAGAATGCATGTCATTGTGAATACAATATTCCTGTAACAGACAGGATCGAGAGAGAGAGAAAGAAGTCACGCTGCTCCGTAAAAGTTTTAATTGTGTTGTCCAACCAAACAATGTCATGGCATGATATACATATCATATGACATGGATCAACAAAGACAATGAATAGACATCAGATCACTCAGTCAATTAGCCGCATCACGAGAACAATTGTCAAGTGCGATAGTCAGTTATGTCGATGAGTAAGAGGAAAAAGAGATCTCATCACGAACAATTCCAATTCCTTGTGTTACATTCTTAACTTTAGATCATCTCTTCCTTAATTTATCATAATTCTCTAATCTTAATAATAATGGAGATTCCTTATCTTTCATATACCTAACTCTATCTTTATGTTTTTCTTTATCCATTTTTTCAATGTCCATTTCACTTGTTTTTAATTGTGATAACGAAGGATATATTCTCGTCGTCGTCGTCCCCGTCGAAGTTTCTTCCACTTTTGTTTCATCCATTTTTTTAATAAATATTTTGATATTTTTAGACTATGTGAAATTCTTAAACTACGTGAAATTGATATTTGTAAAATTTTTTGCTAAAATTGCAAGTGTGTAAAATTTGTAAAACATTGAAAAATATTCGAAAAAAATCGGGTGGGGATGTCATACCCTATACTACTCACATTTACTTATGAAATATCTTTTGTAGAGATATAACATCAAATTTTGAATACGTTTTGATGCAGCATTGGCAATACCAGCATGAATAACAGAATAAAAATCTTCATTACGAAGTTGTCTGTAAGCTCTTCAGACTCATACTTATCGCGCGGAACAGTCAGCCAAATAATGGTCTTTTCAGCTGCAGCAAGTCTAATAGAATGGTCATTTTTAAGTTGATTTAGTTCTAAACGTTCATCAGCAGACAAGTTATCTTCTGGAAAACTGCGATTACAAGACGATAACACAAGCAAAACAGCACGACGCACATTTTGACATTTATGTAAAACTTAACCAGGAACAACAGAGTCCGGTGGCTTTTTGGTGATTCTACGTTCTATACGAGGAAAAGTTTTATTCTCAAAATTAAATTTTACAAATTTCCACTTTTACTTCCTCAGTAATTCATCAACAACTCAAACAATTTTTTTCCGTGATTACCTCTGCAATCAAAAGGCATCGATATGCATTTTTGGGGATAACTGAGTAACGAGCAAGTGGTTGCATTAGAAAGAAAATAATTTAGAAAGATCATAAAACTTCTGGACGATGGACAAATACGTGTATGAATAAAGTACAATATGTTAGTTCACATTCGGTGTAAGTGTAAGTGCAAACCCGGAGTAAACTCCGGGGATAACTCTGAGCTCGGGTAAACGGAGTAAACACTAGCACTTACACTTACAACGGACATGAACTCTACTAATGTCAGGAAAGATTAATAAAAACAACAAATTAGTTACGGAGTCATATCATTTGCACCCTTTAATGTATGTGTGTTTACAAAATGCAGACATCTCAGTTCGACCTTGATGACACGTGAACCGCGTAAAAGTACGATATTAAATTCGCTGCAGGCACGAGATTGGACAATAGAAACAGGATGGACATCTGCATGACAATCGGTATCTGTGTTCACATGACGAAAATCTCTGCTGCTCTTCTCCAGTTTCGTGCTCTACCATAGAAATCGGTTCTGTCATCTGCATGCGTTCAACGACATTTTGCTACTTGACCATCATACGGCCAAACTTTCGTATGCCCTGCATTAATGAAATTAGAGAAGTAGTTCATATTTGACAGATATTATTGCACGACGTTCATGTGACGCATTACTGTGTCTACATTTATCAAATGATTTATCGCTACATGGCTGTTAAAATCTCTTATCACACTGTGGTTGTATAGCTTGTATTCGTTGCATGTAAATGCTTATTTCAGGACATGGAAATAGAATACAGACATTTTCATAAACAGCGATTTATATATCACCCCTTTTGAGATTTCTGTAATCGGCTAACCAGCACCTTGTTATTTCTAGGCATAGAAATCGAATTATTATCAATGGCATTTATCTACTGCTATTGTCCAGAAAAGTTTAACAGTAGGTTGATCAGTGGCTATGCAAAAGCACATGATCCCTTCGCGTCTTCAATGCGTGGACAAGTACTCATGAATTGTTCCAATGTCCATCGCTATAGATTCAACTGAAGTGCGAAGTGTGCAGCGTGGCGTCCCAACAGTGGAACAGTAGTGAACAGCGTGGCGTGAACATTGTACTGTAGCATTAAGTTAGTTAATGCACTGTCAGTCTGCCTATCGCACAAATAGTCTGACAACTCATTAATAACACTGTGTGTTGATGTTTTTGAAGTCTTGACTGTAATCTAAATATTTTTTATCCTTTTTTCATACTTTAGATGCTGTTGACCCAACCAACGGCATCTTGTAGGCGTATTTCTAATTCGAGTGTATAAAGCTTAAATCAAATATTGCAATGTCTAATGTATAGGCCATAGGCTCTACACTACATGTACCTAACTTTTGACATACAAGAAGCTTTGTATGACTAAACTGCTTTCTTCGGTCTTCCATTATTTGGAATTTATCGATGTATATCGAATATATCTAATTTTAATTTCATTGCTAAGAGCAATAGCACGATAGTAGAGTAAATTAAAAAAATCGTATGATTAGATCCATTTACGGTGCAGGTCTACATATATTTCACTAAAAAATGGTATATTTTCATTACAAAAAATAAAATGATATCATTTTATATCATTTTATAAAATTCGTAAAATGACATCATTTTATATCATTTTAAATATAAAATGATATCATTGCCGATCATAGGTAGCATGTATGCGAGCTGCATTTTCTACAAGCAATGGCACAGTTACGCATAGATGCAGAAACAGACGAACGAATATTTATCCGTGCTGGAAGTAATCGGGATACCTTCACAAAACTCAATAACCTTTGGATTCCAAGTGACAGCCATTCTTTCCTGCTGTCATGGTACTGCAGCGATTTACGGGTTTTCTTAGATCAATTCGCTTTGATAATAGACTGTAATAATAAGTAGTAATAAACTCATGATTCGCAGGGGACTTCAAACAAATTTGCGGCTGTGCAAGAAGTGTGGGAGTTATTTCAAAGGTCCCTCCTTCAATTTTGCGTTTGTGATGAAGGCATACCGATCGGTGAGAAATTTGTGTGATACCAAGGACGTACCGGGACGCACGTACATGCCCTCTAAACCTAAAAAATTCTTTTGGGCATGTGAGTCATCCGCTGTTTATGCCCTCAAGAGACATCACTACGATGGAAGAAATCCTCCTAGTGAGCCCTTTCATCGCAATTTAGCTGCTGATATCGTCATGACTTTGACTGAGCCGCTCTTTGGCTCGGGACGAGATATATGCAGGGACAATTATTTTACGTCTCACGCTTTAATTGCTCACAAAGAATTTGACGTTGCTCGGACCATACGCTCGAATCGGTGTGAATGCCTCAAGTTCTTCGTAAAAGACAGAACATCTGCGAGAGTCAATTTCTTTTCGACCATGACAACGGAATCTGTGTCGTCTCTTACCAAGCCAAGCGCAGCAAAACTGTTATGTTACTTAACCCATCTCATACCAATAGTCAAGTAACAGGTGATGATGAAAGAAGCCGCTACTCATCATGGATTATAATATACAAGAGGGAGTCGTTAGCACGCTTGATTAAAACGTAGGAAATTCCTGTTCGCCGTAAGACCGTCCGGTGGTCACTTTTTGCAATATATTTTACAATACATGATTGACGTCGCTACAAACAATTCTTTTATCATCATGAAGTGGAACGGTTGCTCGTCGACGAAAAAAGAATTTTTTGATGTCATTTGATTTTGCCAAAGAATATGTCTATGAAATCCACGTGTAAAGACCAGTGTGAAATCAGCTACGTTGGACGACAGATTCATAGGCCAACATGAATCTGTAAATTCTCAACGCCGTACCTCCACATCAATAAATTCAGGCCGCTGTTCCACTTGCTCTAAAAGCCGCATTCTTTCATTTTTGCCAAAAATGTGCATGTCCGAGACGTCGATTTGTTGTCAAGACGTGTCGGTGTACTGACTGGCAGAATTTGTGAATATTGAACTTTTGTACTTGAATAAAATTGCAATGCTGTCCTGACAAAATTCATATAGAGCTTCGATATAGTAGTAGCAATGACGAAATCGTGCACTATGCATGAATAATCAATTAATTTAATGACTTGTTGATCAATTAATTTAATAATTCATTGACATTTACTGTGTCTACAAAATGTAGTCACATATGAGACAACGCATGTAAATTTAAACATACCGACTAGGGTTTATTAGCATCACAGCAAAAGTAACATTTCTATGAAGAAAAATAAGGCAATGTGGTCGTTACAAACAAAAAAGTCTGACCTACATTTCACAAAAGCATACAAAGGAGGATCTCTTGTTATATTAGGTTACTGATCATTTTATAGTACTCGTATGAAGAGTGAACATTTGTCGAACCTACAAAGTTGAATGGTTATCATTGTCAAACTACAATGAATGAAATAATTCAACTTTGCAATAATTATGAGGAGTGTTTCACCAAGAAAGAATTTGAATTCTGAACCAAATTTCACCCTAACTTGCCGCACATGTGCGGTCCACCAAAGTTACACAAGAACATGAGCTACTTCAGAGACATTGAGCCTGATCAATTTGGTTGCTTATCTATACCTCCTCCAGTGATTTGACATTCCGCCCTATGATTTCTAGCCTGTATTCTAATACCAGTCACTTAAGTGCTTCTCTGGACCATCTCTTAAAACCTACTCTACCAAGAATGAAGAGCTATTGAAAGGACACATACCATTTCCTCGAACGTTTGTCCACTCATATCGATGATGATACAATTTTTATTAATATGGATGTGATTTCCTCATACATACGCTAACATCCATCATAATCTCGGGTACCGTGCTATTGAATATTAGAAAAAAAGTGAAAACAAGAAAAACATCAACATAAAAGTTGATGAAACATTTATTCTACGTAGCTTAAGACTCAGGGCCCACTAGAGAGAAATTTCTTTTCCTTCGAAGATGAAACTTACCTTCAGATAAGCGGCACAGTATTATATAAATTCAACATTCGCTTCTACAATATTTTTTGCCAGTTATTTTTGCATTAGCTGCTAAATTTAGTTTGTTGTTATTTATTTCATCCAATATCAGTTGTTTATGTCCAATATCCAAAAGTTGTTCATGTCAAGTTATTTGTTGTTTTCAAATATCTTGTGCATAGTATTTAGATGTAAACAACTTCTTTGTAATTCTTAATTGCTTGAAGATGGACCAAATAAGATCCGAAACGTCAAGTAATAAATCGATATTCCTTGCGATAAAATGGCACTCGTTCATCGTCATAACAAAATTATCAGTAGAAGAAAAAGATCAATTCAGAAAGACAACAGGTATAACACAAATCAATTAAAATTCAACATGATCAATCAAACATGTAAAGAGAACGACATATAGTCAAGTTACACGAAATTAAGGTTACACAAAAAGAACGGCAAGATGAAAAAAAGATAACAGAACAATTCAGAAGCAAACTGATATTAGATGAAGTAAATGACATGATACGTCGTTTATGTATTATATACGGCATGTATACACTATATATGTAGTACATACATATTTATGCATGTTGTGTGCATGTATTTTTGTATGATCAATAAGCTATATCATTCCATAAACATTATGTCATTATGTTTAATTATATTATATCACAGTCATGCTTTTCCATTGCTCTTCCCATTGTCCGTGTTGTCCAGGTATATCACAACACGGCATCCTTGCTTGTAGGTTTAATTTGTGAAAAAAATGCTTTACGATTTCCATGTGCTGTTTTGAAATGTTTCACTCCAGTTAATGAGAATTTCTCACTTTCTCCAGTTTTAAGGAAATGTTATGACAAACCGGAGTTTGAACTTTCTACATACTTTTCAGGAGCATGTACGCTCTTCCCATCAAATTTGAATGGAGCTTGGACTACAGGAGATCGAGGTGATCTCCTCTTTAATGCATCACAGAAAATGATTGTGAACTATCCAATCTCAGGTATTGGTACAAAAGAGATGGTTTGCAACTTCAATGAAGGATCCAAGTATGCTTTCAAGTAAGATGAAATGAATAATAATAATTATAATCTTTATTCGGTGCTTCAATTCGAGAATCAGAAGTAGCCGTTACAATTGACACAAAATACTTGTACAATGATACAGAAGAAGATGAAAGATGAAGATGATGATGCTGATGATGGTTCACTAGGCGAACTTGATGAGTGAGCTTTTTAGCCTCGACGTTTTTGCGGGGAGCTTCCGATGATTGTTACCGAGACGGGATGAATATCGCGTGACAGACATCATATATGCAGTGGAGAGGATGGTCTTTGTCCTTAGCTTTGCCGGCGAGTCGAAGACAAGCAGTTTGACACAAGTCAGAGATGAGGGGGGGCTTGGCCGACTGCAAAAATTTTACACAACCTTTTCTCAAACCGGGAAATAGTTTTGAAGCGCGTGGAGGAGATATTGCACCATGCAGGGAACCCGTAGGTGATGATTGATCGGATCGTGGAGCAATATACGCGCCAGAGCAGGAGTTTGGAAGAGCCGGCTTCACGTAGGGAGTACAAGTAGAAAATCCTTTTCTTGGCTTTGCTGATGACATAGCTGACATGGTCATTCCATAGGAACTTGTCGTCAATGACAATGCCGAGGATTTTTTTCGCCGAGTGAACGGTCTCGATTCTAGCCTGGGTATAGCAAGGTCGATGAGGTCTGGTAGCAGTAGTGATGATTTGGTTCGGAAGTTAAGAACTTTTGTTTTGCTCATGTTGAGCTTCATGCCATGATTGACAACCCAATCCCCAACATGCTTGAGTTCATCGGATAGATTATCGTCGCTGTTCTGTCGTATGTAATGCACTACATGTCATCAGCGAATTTAATGATGGTGCTGTTCGAAAATTGCGCATTTAGCGAGTCGATGCCGAATGCGAACAAGAGAGGGGCTAGGATACTGCCTTGCGGAACTCCACTGGTTGCATTGTACCATTTTGACAGTTTACCGTCGTTCTTGACCCTCTGCAGCCTCCCGGTGAAGTAGGACTTGAGCCAGATAACCTGCTCGACGGGCGCGTTCTTGTTGATGAGCGAGGTTAGGACTGTTTCATGGGGAATAACATCGAAGGCTTTTGGAAAAATCGAGCATAAGGAGACGCACTGCCAGGAGTGTCCAGAAATGTAAGGATTTTGTGGATGAGGAAAGTGAGGGCACAAGTAGTTCCTTGACCTATTCTAGGAATGAAAGCGAATTGCGAGGGTGAGATGTGGACGGAGAGCGGTTTAGCCACTTGAGGAAAACAGCTTTTTCTAGCACTTTAGACAGAATTGATAGTAGTGAGATTGGCCTAAAGTCTGTGAGAGTTGGGCGGTCACACTTCGGAATTGGAGACACAAGCGCTTTCTTGAAGTTGGGAGGAACAATTCCTGTTGACAAGCTGAGGGAGATTATGTGATGAATGGAGTGGGCTAGCAGATGTCGAAAGTCGCGTAATACCCAGAAATGGATTTGGTCGTGACCAGGGGATCCCTTCTTGAGAGAACACAGGAGGTTTAGGGTTTCAGCAAGGAGAAGTCGTGGGGACTGAGGCAAGTCAGCAAAGTCAGGAATGTCAATATTGGAGACGGTAAAGATCGAGGAGAAGTAGGAGACATGGCTTCGACATCAATCAATGGAGTCCTTTTGGTATCCCGATTGAGGAGCTTGTTGACGAATTGCCATTGTTCTGCAGGCTTCTTATCACTGATCGGAGATCTCAAGAAGTTTTGTTTGAGTTGATTGATATACTTGATCACTGTCACCCGTAGCCGGATGAATTTCAAGGTCTTACCGTCGGCGTAGGCTCGGTCTCTCTGATTGATCAGGATTTTGAGTGACGGCTTCACCCAAGGCTTGTCGTCGTTCCGAAGTTTGATACAGCGGAGAGGGAAGTGCTCATCGAAGACTTTGTAGAGGTTATTGGAAAAGAATGATGCTGCATCGCCAACAACTGACAGTTTGGTTGTTTCAGTTAGAAAGTCGGAGTCGGTTAGAGACTGGTGAAACTTGATAGAAGCAATTGGGGACACACGTCGGAATTGGATTTTGGTGTACTTGACGGGAAGGCTGGTCGATGAAGTTGGACAAAACACTGTGGAGTGATTGGAGCGTCCTATGGGAGAGTAGCCTCGGATCATCGAAGAAACGTTTTTGATCACATAAGATGAAGTCGAGCTGGTTTCCGCCTCGAGAAGGAAATTGAAAGAGGTTTTCATTGCCTAGAAGTGAGTTTAAGTCGTCGACGTATTTGGACAGGCCATTGAAGTCTCCGCACACGATGACAGAGCTGGTCAGGTGTGACTGTCGACCATGAGCAACTAATTCGATAATTAGGTCGCAAACTGTATCGTGATGTGGGGAGGTGCCCCAGTATGGATGGTAGACGGCGATTAACAAAGTACTCGGTTGTAGAATGGCGCAAAGAATGTCAGAGCGGCAATCCGTGACTGTGAGACGGTGTTTGACGTTGAGACAGTCGCAAGTGGTACAGTTATAAGATGCTGAGCAGTAGATGATGATTCCGCTGCGTGGGTTTCGCGTCTCTGCGGATGAGATGGTAGCCGCTGACATGAAGGTAACTGTCATCAGTGGAGTCATCGAGCCATGACTCGCAGAGAATCGCCACACCAGGGCTAGTAGCTGTGATTCGTAGTCTCACTTCGTCAACTTTATTTCGGATTGATCTAACGTTAGACAGAAGAACCGATGGGATTACGTTGTAATATTACCAATGGTAATCTACTAGCGGCCTATGGGATCCCTGTTGCCAACTAATAATTGACTGAATAATTTATGAATTGTAAATTTACAAATTACGCTGGTCAAAGTGATAAATCAATACTCTCACTTTTCAGAACTACAACTCTGACAGCCTTAACTCCGACTATCTCTGTCAATTATCTTTTCTGTATAGACATAAGGGCGATTTCTGCAAATAGCTACAGTGTCTATTATGCAACAGGTAAGTTTACAGTTTGAAATCAATTACTGAATTCATTAAAATAAATGTGAGATCTTAAAGTCACTTAGAGTTTCGACTAGGGTGTTGTATATATAGATGCTAAGAACTGTGGACTACCAGAGCATTAAAAAAGTGAATTTATTTCCTCACCACCTTGCGCATAATCAAGCGCTTAAGATTTCGCAGTACAATGCATGCATTCGTAGTTAAATTCAGCTTTAACTACTAAATTGTCCGTTTTTATATATTGTCGATATATGCGCATTGTTTTGTATTTACATTCACAGTAAAAAATGCGTCAGGTCTTCATGTGGTCTTTTAGCATAATGCCATTAGTAGTAAGTAAAACTCCACTTCTGGATAGCGCAAGATGGCCGCCGTCGCTGAAGTCCCCCCCCCTCTGGACCGGCAGAGTGTCGTGGTCGGCCGCCGTGGTGCTTCGGGTCTGACGTCCCCCCCTCTGGCCGACCGTCGTATAGCGCGCGGTGATGTGGTGTCTAGGTTGGCGTGGTGTGCCGGCCAGGTTGGCGTGGTGTGCCGGCCAGGTTGGGAGGGTGGACTGTCGTAACTCACCTGAAAAAATCCTGTGTCAGAGTGGCTTTGTATGGGTAAAATTTTGAAAATTTTCCAAAGTGTGGAATTTCGACCTGGGACCGTCACCAAAACATTTTTCATCAAATTTCACTGACCCCCCCCCCCGACAGCAATCTTCTAACTTTGGTTCTAGTGAACGGATTTTGTTCGTTCGAGTTGCATTCGAAAGAGGAGAAAAAACTGCTCGACAACATTTTTTGTTGCGAGTCAATCGGACCAGCCGTTCAAAAGTTAGAGCGGTTACAAGATTTTAGGTCGGAGCTCGCTCACCTGAAAAAATCCTAAGTGTCAGAGTGGCTTTGTATGGGTAAAATTTTGAAAATTTTCCAAAGTGTGGAATTTCGACCTGGGACCGTCACCAAAACATTTTTCATCAAATTTCACTGACCTCCCCCCCCCCTCTGGACAGCTCGCTTCGATCTTGGCTTCTAGTGGACGGATTTTGTCGTGCCATAGCTCGTTTGAAAGCTAAGAGTGAGACAAATTCAGTGAAAGAAACGGCTTGTTCATATCTGTCTTTGTTTAGATGTGAGGCGCCATTTAAGATTTTGGGAGACTGTCGAAAAACGACAGAGTTAGAATTTTGGACGTTTTGGGCTGTAGCGTCAAAACGAGGCATCGGATGGGAAAACGGAGGCCAGATTCGGATTCAGCGTGAAATTCTGCATCGGTATGGTGAGTTTCAAGTCAATCGGAGAGAAAAAGTTTCGCTGACGCCCCCCCCCGGCACCGATCTTCCAACTTTGGTTCTAGAGATCGTAGAAAGTCGTGCAATAGCTCGTTTGAACGCTAAGAGTGAGAAAAATTCACTGAAAGAATCGGCTTGTTCCTATCTGTCTTCGTTTAGATGTGAGACGCCATTTAAGATTTTGGGAGATTGTCGAAAAACGACAGAGTTAGAATTTCCCAAGAAACAGTTCCAGCGGGCGAATGAAGGCTCGGATTGGTAAACGGAGGCCAGATTTGGAATCAGCTTGATGTTATTGTCCAATGAGGATCATCATCCAATGAGAATCAAGCATTTCTATATAAATAGCGAGCCTTCCACAGTGAGAATCATTCCATCGTTGAATCGCACGAGTGACGGACGCACATTTTCTCTCTCTCTCTAGTTCCCTGTTCTATTATCCAACTAAAATGGTAAGTCGCTACTTTCCTCCCTCCCTTGAACGTAAACTTAATATAATCTTTTCCATTTTCAGGCATCTACTCCATCTGCTGCACTAGTAGGACAAAATGGTGGTCAAACGTTGCAAGGTTCGCTACGATCAGATCATCTACAACTGAGGCCAGTGGAAGAAACAACCAAGGTACATAATCCTACACCGCTACAACGTAAATTTAAACAAGTCTTGCGTTATGACGATCATAGCGTAGTACTCCAAACGGGAATGCTCCCTTCCACGGATGTCAAGATAATGCGCAATCAGTATGGGGACTACATACTGATCCCCGTGAGTCCGTACATTCGCCACCAACTTGATATTATTGAGGAGTACGTGACATTAAATATGGACATTCCTACTCCTCTTGCTCAAGAGTGGAAGGCGAGAGATGACAAGGATACTCCCTATAGAAAGATTTGGGATGGTAATCACATTTGCCTACCGGTATCACATTGGTGCACTTACTATAAGAAGGAGGGAGATCACTCAACATCCATCACATGCGACGAGCTCGGAGAAGGTACTTGGGATATCCTTTTCAAAGTGAATGGGCTATATTATGGTCGGCATAAGGATAATAAAATAGCCTCTCTCTCCATGCATATGGAATCCATCCTATATATTCCAAAACCACCCAACGTGGACGACATAATTGATCAAATCCTTAACAGCAGTGGTACGAAGCGCAAGTCGGAGAAGAATGCTACATCAAAACGCAAATCAAAGAAGGAGAATTACTAGTCCTTTCCTAACTCTACCCTATGACAATTCGCTTATGTGCTTTGAGTGTCGTAGACGTGGTCTTATTAGATACATTTTACTTCTTCGTTGCCATCATATCATTTGTGTATTTTGTCGTGAAAAGCATCGATGTAATTCTTCATTTGGTAATATGTTATAGAACGTTTCCTTAGATGAGTAAATTTCCGTTTTAGGCTTCTATCATCATTTTTATGGATTTTGAGGGTGAACCTGTACAGGAGCTCAGTGCTATTGCTATGAACAATTGGACATATCAGATTGCTAGTGTCTATCATCAACATGCCAACTGCAATCCCAATGTTGATCAATGGGCGAGAAAACACATTCATGGACTTAATCTGAAATATTTGCAAGACTATGGCTTTTCTTGTGAGAGTGCTCTTCTTATTGACTTTAAACGATGGTTAGCTGCTTTCAATGTTATACGCATCTTTTGTAATAATCCTGGTAAGGAGAGGAAAGTATTTCCTAATTTAATCATTGATGATATTTTGCTCCCACCTTGGGATAGTAGAGTGAATCAACATTATCATGAAGTCACGAAACGTTTTAAGGATTTGTCTGTTCGTATTTGTCTGTTCGTTGTAGTAGCTACGTTCATAACCAATGCTTCTTTCCTCCTTACCTCAGCACTGCCAAAGTCCTGTATGGTTATCATTGCTCGCTATATGATAGTTACCAGCTGTATCTATTTTATCTCTTTCAAACCATTGATTTATAATGCATGCTTGTTACCGTTATTCAATAAATGTTACTATGAGAAGAGTTGTTGTTTTCATGCAATGGATGGGTTAGATAAAGGGCGATCATGTCTTTCTCAAACGACTGCGGAACATTACATTTTCATAGGCAAAGTTTAAAAGGAGCTGTTCAAGATTATGTGATAAATTTTCATAAAGATGAGACCGACATCGAAGCAGTGGTCGATGATGCTAGCACTCTATTTCTAGAGTTAATGAATACATTCTCTGATAGCATTGTCATGGCGCGATTAGTTGCGAAAATTAAGTTTAGTCATTTTGGAAAGGAAGAGGTGGAAAGTCGCTCTTTCCATTTTGCTTCTTATTCAATGGAAGTGGTAGATCACCCCGAAGAATTTTTTAAAAGACATATGATAAAAATTGTTGAACGTCTTAACGCATTTAACCATCATGGTAGCAGTCTAGTGATTGAAGCGATTTCAGATATTCACATTCAACTTTCCATAAAGAAAAATTGAAAATGCAGTGGTACTTGATTGTAGCACAACTGGTTTTCGAGGTATGTCTGCTCACTCTCGAAGTATATTCCTTCTGTACATGTGTCTATTATTTAGAAAAGGCTAGCAAATTCATATCTTCAAAAAGACTTTCTATAGACATCAGTAACGGTGAAACTATGTGTTGTGATGTATGTAAGCGAAAGGATGGAAATGAAAAGCGCATCTTCAAGAGATGTAAGCATGCTTTTTGTCAACGCTGTTTCATACGTAATTGCATTCAACTTTGCAAATGTAACCACTGTGACATTGCTCATTTCGAGTGTCACTTATGTCGCAATAGTTAGTACCTATGCAAATGTGGTAAAGATAGGTTTTAGCAAAGACTAACACGGAAAATGGCGAAACGTAAAATGGCGAAACGTAAAAGTCAAAAGTTTTCCTCAGCCATTCAAGCTCTCCGACGAATGAAAGCAAATCAGCGATACAATGCTATACGACATGCCAACGATAAATTCATTCATGAAATTATTTCTCATGTGAGAAAGTTGAGGACGAAGAAATTAGCACCAAAACAACGAAAGTTACTTAAGCGATATGCTACAAAATTGCGTTTCATCTCCAATCCTAAAGTCACCCTTCAAAGAAAGAGGAAAACTCTAACACAAAAGGGCGGTTTCCTTTCAGCAATACTTCCAATGATAGCTCCTGCCGTGGGCAACCTATTGGGAAATATCTTTGGCTCTAAGCGTTAATTATGCAAATGTTGAATCTCAAAGTATTAAAATGGATTTCAGACTTCAATGTGATAAAGTTCTGACTGTATCAGGTCCATCTCATGCAGGTAAAACTGTTTTCACGCTGAATTTATTGGATAAAAGAAGGGAGTTGTTTGAGGAACCTATCAATCGAGTGATTTGGTGTTATGGTATTTATCAACAGTCGTTGTTTCAGGAATTGCAAAGTCGCAACTTTATTCGACATGAAGGAATTATTCCAGTGGATAAACTTCAGTCTAATGATGTTGTTGTATTGGATGATTTATTAAAAGAAAGTAAGAATTCAAAAGATGTTACAGATATGTTCACTCGTGCAGCACATCATAAAAGGTGTTTTATCATCTATATCACACAAAATTTGTTTCCTGATGGAAAAGAAGCTCGTACACGAAACCTGAATACACACTATTATGCTATTTTCAAGAATCCGCGAGATAAAAGTCAATTTGAAATTTTAGCGCGACAAGTTGCACCCAGAGGATCAAAAGCCTTAATTGAAATTTTTCAAGCAGCTACTGAAAAACCATACGGTTACTTATTCATTGACTTTACGCAAGAGTGTCCAGAAGAATTTAGATTTCGAAGTGATATTTTGAAAACTCCCATGATTATCTACAAACTATGAGTTCTTATTCTCGCATGATTGTTATTCCTCAGGATGAATATGTACAATTGACTGCCATGCAGCAAGTAAAGCAACCTCTTGCAAATCAAATGTATAGGAAAGAAATAGATTATCAGCAAAATGTTCACATCAAAGATCCACATCGTGCTGTATTATTACAATCGGAAACTGTTGAGCAATTGAAAAACTTGAAGAATAAGATGCGTGACTCTGTATCGACTGCTACACCTTTAGCATCTCGCGCACATGCCATATCTCTTTTCAACAGTATTGAACCCCATCTCAATGTAAATGATAGAGGAGAAATCATTACAGATGAAAATAAAGTGATTGATGCTTCATGTTATGAAGACTTGATTCAGTATGCGACACGTAGAAAGCGCCGTCAGGGCTATGTTCCACCTGGTTGGTCATACTTTCTTAAACTATTGAAAAAGCATAATGTGCCAAAATTTGCTTTGAATAATGAGACATTGAAAGAACTTGATTCAACAGTGGCTACTGCTCCAATGCTTCAGGCGATGAAAATGCCAACAAATTGGTTTAAGACGTCACCTGCTACATCCCCTCCCAAACTCACTAAGCAAACAAGAGGAAGAACTCGACGTAGATCTACATCACCACTAAAACTAGTAAAAGGAAAACGTAAAACAGCTCCTCCTAGGAAATACATGTTCTCAGACTATTAATATGAAGCAGATGTGTTGCTTGCCATGTAATGAGCCGCCAGAGGTAAATGTCGTTGTCACTTGCACTTGCTGCGCCAGCTCTCACAATGAAACCCCTAAGCAATGTGAACACGATCGCAAAACCGCTAAAGCTAAATGCTGCAGTTGTTGTAAATGTAGAAAGGCAAGAAAACAAAAGGATGAGAAGGAGAAAAAAGAGTCAGTCGTCATCGACTGAACGTTTGAAGTCAATCTATTATGATGTAAAACATCCGGCATGATTTGCATCTATCAAGAAATTATCAAAAGCGAGTGGTCTTCCACAATCACAAGTGAAACGATGGTTACAGGGTCAGGCTACCTATACACTCCACAAACAAGCGAAAAAGAAGTACCGCACCCGCCATTATATTGTTCATGACATCGATGAACAGTGGCAAGCAGATTTGTGTGATGTTGCCTCCATTTCAAAACATAACTCGGGCAATAATTTTATTTTAACCGTCATTGATATTTTCTCGCGTTATGCGTGGGCTCAACCTTTAAAAACTAAAGAAGGGAAAGGAGTAGCAAAAGCATTCCAAACAATTTTTCGAGAAGGTCGCATTCCAAAAAGAATTCAGAGTGATCAAGGAAAAGAGTTTGAAAATCAGCATGTGACAAGATTATTTGAGAGGCATGACATTGAGTTGTTTAGTGTAAAGAGTGCTTATAAAGCTGCACTCGTTGAACGTTTTAATCGCACATTAAAAAATCGCTTGTGGCGACATTTTACTGCCAACTTGATACAAAATTGGACAAAGGTTCTACAAGATACACTCCATGCCTACAATCACTCTATCCATCGTTCTATTGGACTCAGACCAGTAGATGTAAATGCTGACAATGTAGATAAAGTGCGCGAATCATTCCAACGTAAACGCACTCATGTGAAAAGTGATGTGAAAATTGGCGATAAAGTTCGTATCTCAAAAGTGAAAAGTGTTTTTGCTAAAGGGTACCTTCCAAATTGGACAGAGGAAGTATTTACAGTATCAAGGATTAATCAAAAAGACTCTCCCACCACCTACAAGTTGAAAGACTACGATAATGAAGAAATTGAGGGTAGCTTTTACCGCGATGAGATTGAGGTAGTCACTGAAAGTGAAACATATTTGGTAGAGAAAATCATTCGATGTAAAAAACGGCAAGGTGAAGAATGGTGTCTTGTTAAATGGACTGGTTATCCTTCAAGTATGAACTCTTGGATGCGTCGTGCTGACATCTTTCATCTAAGTGATCGACAGTGATTCATGCAAAGTTGTAACTAACAATGTTTAGGATTTGAGCTATGAATCCAACTGCCTCATTTTATTCACGACCCTCCTATGTAAGTGGTGGAGGACAAATTTACATCGGCGCTCGCCGCCAACGTGGAGGTAGCATACTTGGTGCACTGAAATCTGTTGTAGCACCTCTCATATCCAATGTCGGTAGATCTTTAAAACGAAATGTTTTAAGTAATGCCGTTGGCTTTGCTGGTGATGTTGCTAGTGATCTTTCCAGAGGTAGAAGTTTTAAGAGCAGTTTGTTGAATCGTGGGAAGGAACGCGGTTTAAAAACATTGAAGCAGACCTTTGCTGGTGTTACTCAAGGAAAGAAATCACCTAAACGAATGAAAAAAGGAAGGAGGAAACATCGCGGAGCTGGTAAGGTGCGATCTTCAGTCAAAAGGCATTCACGCAAACGTCGTAGAGGCTCTAATCATTCATCAGGCGCTAAACGACGACGCTGCTATAACTTCTAATCATGGAGTGTAAAACTTCCGGTTTTTGTTTGTTCGATCAACAAGCCATACAGACAGATATTCTTAGTTCAAGTATTGTAGATTATCATCCTCGAACAGCTGAGAATGCTGGCCCCATTGAATTTGTTATTCCTGGTGGTAGTGATGACTACATAGATTTGAGTTATGCGATGCTTGATTTGAGGTTTAGAATTCAGCAAGCAGATGGAACTGCTATTGACGATACACATAAAGTTAGACTGAACAATTTACCATTGACTACATTACTTCGCGATGTTTCTCTAACGATTGGAGAGCAGCAAGTGGAAGGTGGTCAAAGCGATTATCCCTATAAATCATATTTCAATCATGTATCACAGTTTCATCCAGCAGCACAAAAAAGTCATATGGAAGCCATGGGATGGTACAGAGATGAAGCAGGAAAATTTGATGTTGAAACAAACAGTGGCTTTGTAAAGCGATCTGCTATGATTAAAGATAGTAGAGTATGTCAGCTATATGGTCCGCTGAATTTAGACTTCTTTAGACAGTCAAAGTTTTTACTCTGTAATACCAGCATGCGACTCAAGCTGACATTGAATAAGCCTGAATTTGCGCTAAATGCATTTGCTAAAGTTGACAATTTTAGAATTCATGTGGAAGATATTGCACTTTACATTCGTCGAGTAGTACCGAATCCAAGTGTCATTAGAGGACATGCTGAAGGTCTTAACCGCCAAAATGCCATTTACCCCGTTCAGCATACAAAGCTTCTCACCTTTACAATTCCTAAAGATCAAAAGAGTTTCATGAAAGATGGCCTCTTTCCATCGGAAGCACCGAAGCTCCTCATGGTGGCAATGGTTGAAAATGACGCATTTAATGGTAATATAAAGAAGAATCCTTTCAATTTTAAACACAATCAGTTAAGTGAAATTGCTTTACGTGTAAATGGTGTGAGTCATCCTGGTCCACCCTACAAACCAGATTTTGCTGCGGATCAATTTATGCGCAGTTATGTTGATTTTATGGATGTCTTTGGCTTTTACAATACGGATGACACCAACGGACTGACTATGAAAGAGTTTAAGAGTGGATATACTATTTATGCATTTGATTTGACTGCTGACAGCGATATTAGTGCACCCTATCGTCAAGCGAACGTGCCTCATAATATTCGTTTGGATTTGACGTTCAAAAGAACACTACCTGAGACGATCAATGTATTAATTTATGCAGTCTTCGATTCAAACATTGAAATTACAAAGTATCGTGACGTGATTCTTCAGTATAATCGTTAATGAGTTGGTTGACTGCTGACGATATTAAGACTAAAGTGCAGCGTAATGCAGACGAAGCGACGTTGAAAGCTTTCGATAATGTCAATTCACTCGATACCTTACCACCTGCAGTAAATCACTATCCCATCTTTATTGTGCTAAACACTCATTCGCAGAATTTAGGCGGTGAGCATTGGAAAGCGATCTTTATTGGAGAAGACCGACGTGGTGAACTATTTGACTCTCTTGCTCAACCTCCAAATATACCAACACAGCAGTGGTTGAGAAAACATACGCGTCAATATCAGCGAAATGAACGCATACTACAACATCCACTTTCATCAACGTGTGGTGCTTTTGTACTGTACTTCATCTTAAAACGTTTACATGTATCTCGATTTGCATCTATTATTCAAAACTTTTCATGTAATCTATCCTCTAATGAAAAAATGATTTGTAAGTTCTATCATGATTTGAAATAAAAACATCATGTTGGAAAAATTGTTTTTTATTTTACAATCCGCTGGGTACGTACATACTCAATGAGATAGTCTAGGATCACATTTGCTTGTACATGAGATTTTAGTCCAGTAATGATCACTTTACTATTATGAAAGATTGCCACATGCACAGGTAACCAACAACTAATGAGAGCTGCAGGAAAAAGTTCGGGTTCATAACACAAATTGTAACTGCTGGTACGAATCTTCAAAAATGATACACTTTCACTCAATTGAGTAGAGATCACCATATTGTCCACAGTCAGATTCGACATCACACACCTCTCCCTCTTCCATATCCGACGTAGAAGTCTTTGTAGCTCTAAGCGCATTGACTGCGCCGATGAATGAGAAAGGGCGCCGAGAATGTGTACAGTCCCATTTGGGAAGAGTTGAAGATTCCGTGAATTGTTCATCTTCACCACTAACATTTGAGGACGGCCCGGGTAATACTTGCTGTTTGGAAGCTGTTGGTGTAATGTTGTGAGATCGATTTTGGTGTAGAGTCTGAAGCGACGGAGAATGTTGACGATGGTGTAGCGATGGCGCTTCATGATGAAAGAATGAGTAAATTGAGCGATGTACCTTCCTTTTATACTTTTCCCAACTACCTTGATGAAATGTGAAGTTAGTATGAAGTTGGGAATGATAGAGTTGAATTCGCCGATTGTTGACGCGCAGCCAGATGCGATTTCCAATACGTGAATGTCTTTTCATATAGAAGTATTTCAAGTCCTTCATGATATGATGTAGAGATTGAAAATGACGATAAGATAAAGCAAACTCTCTTCTCACATTTCCAGTTGAATCTTTGAAATAGACGTTTCGATCATGATCTGTTTCAATACGTTGTAGGGAATCTAATTTCCAACTCATGGTGCGTGATAGTCATGTCTGATTAAGATTTGCATAGTAGGGCGATGAACTCACGACGAATAAATGTCATGATGGAGCGATGTATATATCTTCTATACTTCTCCCAATTGTATTTGCGAAATGAGAAACAGTTTGCGGAATGAGAATGGTAGATTTGAATTTCATTTCTGTAATGTTGAAGCCAAACTTGATCACCCAAGGAGATGAATCTTAATGTTTCAAAATATTCCAAATCCCTCATGATATCATTGAGGTTGACAAATTGTCGCCATGTTAATGTAATTCCTCTTGATGTATGACCATGAGAATTTTTGAAATGTACGTTTCCATCACGATCAACTCTGATATATTGTAGAGAGTCCAAAATCCAAGTCTTCATGATGTTATGCAAAGTTGCAGATCAGCAATATAAAAATGTCGTTTTATCATATTTTGCTTAGCAATGCGGCTACAAAGAGATTTACTAGTAATCGAGCCGCACTCTTTTCTACTCCCATTGATCATGCACAACAGCTAAATGGAAATTGGGAAGTGGGTGTCACTCAACTTGTTTATAGCAACTGTGTCTATACTTTTGATCATGAGGTGATGACTATTAATATGAGGCGTACAGCTGCTTATCAATGTGAAAAGGGGTGCCGAGTATACATTCCACAGTGGCCAAAGAAAGATCTCTTATCATGTAAAAAGTTTATATATGATTTCTTGAATAAAGCGAGTAAACATATTGTCCAATTTACTCCGCACAATGATGATTATAATTATGTACATCATGTAGTTGAGAAAGATTGGATTGTTGGTTTAAGTCCAAGTTTAAGAAATGATTTAGGTTACCTCGCTAGCGCCTTAACAAGCTATGATAATTTTAACGTTAATTACCACATAAGTGGTCATAAACAGTTAATATATCGAGAGGAAGCTTATTATGTAGATCTTATTCCAAGAAATGAGAAGACGTTGGTGAAGAAGATTGTGATTAAGCCAAGAAAGACAAACATGACTCCTGAAACATTATTGAAGAAATTTAATTATCTCCTTCGAGTTGATGGCAAACAAGTGGAAACATTGACTTATATTAAATCATCTAATCATATTGCAATAAGCAAATTAAATGATGATGATCTAGTATTAGTTTGTTCAAAAGATTTTCATCAGTTTTTACGACATCATTCTGCAGCTGTTCATGGAAAATCTGATATGCAACATTTACCATGTGAAAGGTCAAATCAATTTGATACAGAATGGACCGTATCTTTATACAGAAAGTGTGTAGAGCCTTTAGGTGGTATCTTACATGAAACAAGAGTGTTGATGCCTCGCATTATTACTTCAGTTAAATTGGTTGTAGATTATTTAAATGAAGTGATTAATGAGCAACATATTTCATTTTCTGAAAAAGAAGGTACTTTGTCTCTCACTATAAGTGGAAAAGGTATTGAACTAATTATGGATAAAACTCTAATGGACATTTTGGGTTTTGATCAAAATATCTTTAAAAGTGGTACTGTAACCAAAGCTAGCGCAGACATGTCGCTATCGCGTCGTATTAACTATTTTCAGATATATTCCAATATTGGTGAAGATGTACGTGTGGGAGATGTTGAAGCTCCATTGCTAGCAATGATACCATACCAGCCAAAAAGCTGCAGTATTTTATCTGAGCATACTTTCAAGAAAGTGCATTATACAAAGCTGAAATCAAGCTACATCCCACAAATTGATATTGCCATTTATGACGATGCTGGTGCGTTGATTCCTTTTCATAAAGATGCTGTGACAAGTATCACACTCCATTTCCGAATGAAGAGTTAATGCAAACGTATGCTAATATATTTTTCCAATGTGAATAATATGGAAAGTGAAAATAAGGACTCGTTTCTAATCTACTTGCCCAGTAATGCTTCTATGAATAAATTTCCCAAAAATAAACCATCAGACTATCGAGTAGAATTAAATCGGCCACTGCATTTAGAAGGTGAATGGGAGGTTGGCGTTTCTAGTATTTGCTATGATAGCAATATTCAGAATGTGAATGATTTCGAAGAAATGATATTGACTCCTCGCACCCATGATGGAATAACGATGAATAATGCATTTCAGTTCCCATACAATTTAACATCAGATGGAAAGTGGAACTATGAATGGATTCAGATAAAATCAGATTCTTATGAACCATTTGGGAATGAGAAAATTATTAAGGCATTCAACAGTGGTAATACTTCCATCATGAAGAATAAAAATCAGAAAGCTTATGAATTTACTATCTATCATTGGAGTGGGAGACAGTTCCTCCGCTTTCATTCTTTTACTAAAGGTCTTACGCTGAGGTTCGATAATGAATTCTATCCACATCTTGGTTTTGGTCATGGACTATATCTAACATCAATTGCTACTGCAAATGTTAAAAAAGTTTATTCAAATCGAATCAACAAATTTCATTATAGATTTAAAATATTTGATGAAGATGTTGTAGAATGCGAAGAACGCATCATTTTGAAAAAGCGTGGTGTTCAACCTTTATCACTTATTGAGTTAGTAAAACGATGGAATGAGACTGTGGGTAAGAAGTATGGAGAGAAAATTATGGCGAACAAAAATAAGTTGGTTATTCAGAAATATAATGACAAACTTACAGTTTATTTCTCTCCAACCTTGCGTCATTTTGTAAGACATTATACACCTATTATTGGAAGCGGTGTGGTGTATGCTTCTCATGAATATCACACTAAAGCTGATTCAGTTAATGATGAATGGTGGGTGGACATCTATGGCGATCGCATCAAGAAAATTTACCAGTCTTATCAAGAATCTAAAGTTGCTATCAATATAATGCCGCGTCTATATCATACAGTTGAAAGCTTCATTCATGTAGTAAATCCTTATATACAACAGAAGTTGAAGCATGTGATGAAAAGTAAATATGATGTGAAGACACACCACATTTCGTTTTCAATTGAAAATCAACGCGTTGTTCTGAGACTGGGTGATGACATTCAATGTCAATTGAGTAAAAATTTGAAAAAACTCTTTGGTTTTTCAATGCTACAAACAGTGTTTGCTGCTGCGCATACGATTGGTATAGAAACACCAATGACACTTGATAAACATGAACAGCACCTTTACATTCAAAGTGATTTGATTCTACCTATTTCTGTTGGTGAGAAAAAAGAATACATTTTACGTGATTTCATTCATGATAAAGACGCTTCATATGGAATAGTCGAGAAGATGTTTTGAATCTATTTTCTATCATCCCGTCGTCAAACAAACTATACCCTCTATTGCTATCAAAATTGCCAATGGTTTACAAGAGTGCATCCATGTGAAAGATACTAAATCCCTCGTAACTTTAGTGTTTCGGAAAACAAAGTGAAGTCATTGTGATATGTTTATTGAAATAAAAATATGTATATGAAAAAGTCTTTTCACAGATATAGGGGGAATGAGCTAACTGTAGGCATATATTCACAAGGAAGAAACGATCTCATGCGATACATAAAACAACCATGTATACTCGTATCTACAAAAAGCAACATCAAAATACTGAGTTAAAGTTGATTATGTCAATACATCTCCTGAATGTGGTAGCGTGAGTTTTATTCTTTTGGGTGGTGGTATGTTTGTGTCAGGATGTCCATGTGGAAGAGATGTGTTATGTCCTATCCAACACCTCTTATCCTCCCATGCTGAAAGTGCTCGTTTCTTGAACGTGTACGTTTTCACAGTATGAACTTGAGATTTTAAGATTGTCATATTGACAAACGTTATATTTTTATTTTTATAGGCCTTCTTATAGGACCGATGTTTCATTTTACGAACAATGGATTTTGATATACCTTTAGCACGCTTAATACTATCTGCACATTTTTTTAATTTCATGGAATACATTTTAGGACGGAGGAGAATCATTTCATCTATTTCCTTTCCTGCTGTTTCATCCTTAAAACAACCAAGTTTGGCTTTATTCTGTATGGAATAGAGTGGATGAGTGGGATTGTAGTTAGATGTGTCGAAATATTTTTCTAATGACTTGCCTACTTCATTAAAATTTAAATCTTTTTGAGTGGTAATTCCTAAAAAGAAACTATCTGTATCACCACCTAGCAAGCGAACCTCTTTTGCGAGAGGGCATGGTTTTAATATTTTGTAGAAGAGTTGATACATTTCAAGCTTGGAATAATCTAAAACGGCTTGCCCAATATAGATGGGTTTGCACAACTCAACTTCTGATTTTATCATTTTAACACCTACAAGATCCTCATCGATGATGTCTCTATCAATGAAAAGAGGTGATGAGGTCAATTTGTGATATTTTTGTTCATCAACGACTAGTTTGTAGTTCATACGTTTTCTAACATCCTCCATGGTCTTTCCGAAAAGACTGTTATTCTTATATTTATAAAAATCCTTTTCAAAATTATTTTGGGCGAGTGCACGTTTTTGACTGTTACTATCTATGTAGGGTTTGAGGAAGGCTTTCTGTCTAAATTTGATAATGCGGTGAACTGACTTTAGAAGCATACCCATTTCTAAATAGAATTTTAGTATGCAGAAGTGTACGAGATAATTTTTCTTATCATATTGGGTGAGTAAAAGTTTGCGGCATGGTTTGTACCTTGGCTGTCCACACTCTGTTAAGTTATTATGAAATTGTGACATGAATGGTGAAAACATATCTTCAGTCACTTCACCAGATTCAGGTGCGAGTGGGAAATCAGCAGTTTTATTTTTAATGCTATTTGGATAAATCAAATCCACTTCAAAATAATATCCCCAATCACCTTCATCTGGAATCTTCAGTATGTTTGAAGGGTTGGAGTAATACTCAAGCTCATCTTGATTTAACCAACTAAACTCGGAATGAGGTAGTGGTTTAGACAGTGAACTGCCATATAAATTATTTTGGTCATAGTACTTTAGGTGGATATGATCATCACCTACTGTTTCAGATTTTATATGATGTTTATTTACAAATGTGAGACCACCGCGTATTCCGCGCTCAAATATATTATACATCTCCGGGTCTTGTAAGAGATGAATGGTCTCACCAGTCATTTTAAAAGGCTGATTTAAAGGACATGGCTGGTAGACTGACAAAGTGGACAGGATCTAATTTGTCTTCTTCTAATGCCACTCGTCGAAATTCCTGAAAGACATCAGCCAGCAAAATGACATCTAATTCTAAGTAAGCGATCATATAATCGCCAAACGTTTTACATTCAAATTTTAACCATGCCTCTTGAGCATGTTCATAGTCCTCTACTGGACAATCTTCACCCGTCAAATCGTTTTTGAATTTGTCAATGGAAGGAAGGGTTGTTTCATTTAGTTTAGACATTGAGCTAAAATACGCATAAGGAAAGACTCCTTTGCGAGTGATTATTTCATCCGTTAAGTTTGGATAGTGTTTCTTCAAAGTTTGACTATGGGGAAGAAACTTGAGATTTCGAACGAGAGAAGCTAGTGACGCTGACATGAATTGGAATGAATCTAAAAATTTTATTTCGAAGAAGACTGTCTTATTTTCTTTAGTTTTATCTACTGGTACTTTTGCTGTCATTGCCATGAATTTTTCTCTCGTTTGTGCTATTACATAAAACTGCCACGATTTCATCTGGCTCAACCCTCCTTTTATGAGCATATGACTGTCATAGCCCTTAAAGTTATGAAAAATGACGGGTAGTGTACGACGTCTCAACCTAAGTGAAAAGTTACATTTGGAGCAGAGTGCGTTTCTAAATTTACCAGTGATGTGATCATGATCACGCACTTTCTTAATTTTATCGTCATCAAACGTTTTATGACATTTAGGACAGGATGTGCAACTTTCAAATTTTTGTTTGTCTTCATCTGACATATGTAGTGACTTACGCTGCAATTGGGAATCATATGATTGTTGAAATTTAGCAGCTTTATCGAGAAATTCTAGAAATTTTGAAATGCAATCTTCACCTTGCCAAGTATGCATTTTGTTTTGTCTATTCCTAAAGTGGTCATGCCATACTTCATAGCAGGAAATGGCTGCTGGCTTGTGGATGATATCATCAATGTAGCATTCTATGTCTGCGTAAATGACACGCAGGGGACTTAATTCGTCACCATTATCCCTATGTGAAAATATTTTATCTTTGGGCATGCGTTCCATTTGTAATTTACCTCGCTTGCACCATTCATAGTGAGTTTCAAATTTATCTTTACTCCAAAAGGAGCGGATGCAGCGGTCGCATACAAAATGTTCACCTCTTTTAGAGTGCCCCAAGTGAGTGTACAAGCGAGAGATTTTGGGAATACCACAGTAGTGCCATTCCTCGCTATCATCTTGTTTTACTAATAAGAGGTTGACTACACGTTCATAACAAGTTGAACGTGAATTATAGCGGGCACCCTTCAACCCTTCTCCCACACGTGAACGACAATTTTAATCTTATTATGTTTTTCGAACGTTTCTACATCTTTGATTTTCATGTTGTTACTATCACAACCTTCAAAGTCTAGTTCATCCTCCCACTGTCTATAGCTATAGGTATGATTTCGATTCGCGTTGATATCATTATAGTGAAGGATGGATAGGACTGCATATTTGAAACACTGTGATTTACAATCGACATTGATGACAGCTTTCTTATTATACAACGTTTTTGGTAGTTTAAATCTACCTCGAGCTGCATGACTTTCTAATAGTGAAATTTTGAATATGGCTGAGTCCACACCATCAAAAATGAGAGCGCTGTCGCGTTGATTGAATTTATCTACATTTGATTTTAAACATTGAATGTGAAAATTTAGCCAAGACTCGCAGTCTACAACTTCGGTTGCGGAAGAGGAAGGAACATGAAACTGTATTCTCTCCGTCACTTGACCCGTTTTTTGAAAATCTATCTTAATATATTTTAGTTTAAGGTAGATGAGCGCCTTCATTCTAAAATTGTCTAAATTGTTGAAGAGCGCTTCGATAATGTTTGAATTTTGAAGGAGCCACTCAGGAAAATCTACTATTTGAGTATTGGACTCCATGCAGTAGTCGCGTACTAAATTATTATGTGAAACATTAATGAGGGAGATGGTAGAGGTACCGTTGGTGTAGTGATCATTTGCATGCGTGTGTTGAAGTCTGTGCGAAGATCGCTGAAAGTGACTATCAAAAGAAAGAGGGCACAAATCGCAAGGAAAGGAGATGTCATCGTCAGAATCAACTTCACCTCCGGAGATTGACGCCGCTTTGCGTTGATTGATTGACACGTTGTTTGATGTGTCGAAGGAGACTGTGCTTCCTTGTAAACATATGTCCGCAGTCGGCACATTCCCACTCGTTGCCTTGCCGCGAGAGTCCTGAGCTGGAACTCACATCACCTGAAAGAGAAATCATTCTTTCATCTCTGTTCAAGTCTCAGTGTATTGTTACAACCTACCTTGACTCAACAACTCTAAACTTTCCTCGAGAAGGGAGGGTGTTGGTGATGAAGTTGATGCCTGAAATTGAGGAAGATGCTATTAGCCACACGTTTGAGGGAGATGAGTGAAGAAATTTTCAACTTACCATTTCAACGAAATTATGTTTAAGCTTGATACTTCAACAAGATAGAGACTTCACTCAAATAATACGTCTCAAATTTGGAATTCACTTGTACGCCTCAAATAATAACAGAATTCGCTAGGACAACAGTTCACTTATGCGTCTCAAAGACAGAGTGAAATGACACGAATGTCACTTTACATATATACTTTCATATTCATCATTCATTGGCTGTTCATTCTGATTGGTTGCTTGTTGATACTTAAGAATTAGAAAACATTTCAAAGTTATTATTCACAGTCAACATGACAAGCCCTCCGACAACACCAAACACAAAATTCTCTTCTCCATCCTCAACACCAAACGCTCCAACGAAGGTAGAGAAGGTGTTATTACCAGCGGACAACGAAGAGAGTGTATGTGAGAAGGAGTGTCCCGACTTAACAGGTGTGAGGTGGAAGTATCTCCAGTACGATACTGACGATGTGATGGAGATCACCAGCACGAAATTCCTCCACCAATTATGGGAGTGGTACACCCCTAACTCCCAGCCACGAACTATGGAGGAGTGGGAGTATATTGATAAAGTGAGGCTCGCAGTGGAAGAACGATTAAAGCAACTGAACTGTTTTTGCTATCTATGTGAAGCCAGACTCTGGGACGATATTGACGATGAAGACCTTTTGAAATACATGCCATAATAAATTTTTATTTCATATTATCTTTGCTTTCATACTGACGTACTTGAATGGGGCTTCAGTGGATGATTTAACCATGTATACATTTTCATTTGGAAATAGTAGCACGCTTAGTCTAACTTGTAAATCTTAAAACATTTCATATGGACGATGATGATAGATGAAATAGTGTCAAATAAAATTAAGATAGCTTACACTTCTGATACAGGGATAGCAATCGACTGCGATCCATGTGTAAAGAGCTTGTTAGACTACGGATGGGCTTAAGTGGATGATTTAACCATGTATACTTTTTCATTTGGAAATAGTAGCACGCTTAGTCTAACTTGTAAATCTTAAAACATTTCATATGGACGATGATGATAGTTGAAATAGTGTCAAATAAAATTAAGATAGCTTACACTTCTGATACAGGGATAGCAATCGACTGCGATCCATGTGTAAAGAGCTTGTTAGACTACGGAAGAGAGAAGTGTGTTATGTTGCGTGTGGCGCGTGAGTGTCCTCCCATTTCATTCCATTCATCAATTCGTCTCATTGATAGAGACAGGTAGAACTCATGGTTCTCATAACGTATGCAATGGAAAGTTTTAGGCAACCTTCGACAGTTGGCTAAATGTCGCCCTGGCGCGAATGCATACTACGTTGAGACAGAGGCAATCACTTGCAAACATGACGCAGAGAGGTTTAACAAGATTGACCATTGCCGAATGTCCCTTGCGGTATACATAGCTACGGGTTTCACCGCCGCCCTTTACAGGAACGCCCGTCGAAAGGAAGTATTACACCGAACTTCATTTGCAACGTTCAAGTTGACTGATAGCAGATTCAACTTAATGATAGTATTCGCCAGTCCGAAGACTGCCCAGGGCAAACCGCGAGGAGGTTCTATCATGTCTTGCCCCATGGTGGCCCTTAAGAGAGCCGATGGTTCGTTCTCGGGGTGTGAATTTGACTATTGGTGGAATAGTCAATGGGTATGACGGTTAGGTTGTCATAGACCCTATACGCCGAGGTCGTACTGGTGGCATCTGGCACCTTTCGGATGCGGGTGGTTTTAGGAGTCCACACCTCATCCGTCCAAACGATCCTCTTGATCTTCCCCTTCTTCTCATCTCTTCATCCCACTCGTCGAGGATGACGAACTCGGGAATGGCGTTGTCTTCATCGATGAAGACGGGAATGTCGTCGGCAGATGTCGCTTCCATCGTGACTTCAAATTGAATGAGAAGCGCTACAATCTTCTGGCTTATATAGGGTTTTCAACAATGAATTGCTCAACAGCGAATCAGAATGCTTCAGGGATAGCAATCGACTGCATAATGTTCAATTTGACTGATAGCAGATTCAACTTAATGATAGTATTCGCCAGTCCGAAGACTGCCCAGGGCAAACCGCGAGGAGGTTCTATCATGTCTTGCCCCAAGGTGGCCCTTAAGAGAGCCGATGGTTCGTTCTCGGGAGTAACGTCATCTTGTACAGCCTACCAATTCTGCTGAGAGAGGTCTTTGATCACTTTCTCTCTTTTTGATTCACTTCCTTCAAACTCTGCATGATCTATTAACACCAACAATCATGCGCCATCTGCTGCGAAACATGGCCTCTTCTCTTCATCCTTCAACCACCTCGCACTCCGAACTGCACACGGAATCCCACCACTCTTCATTTTGGGAGAAGGAGGAGAAGAGAGGGATAGGAGGTGAAAGGGAAAGAGTGGAGGGAGAGAAAGGTATGATGTGGGAAGAGATGAGCTGCTTCGGGGGGTCGGTTGATGACAATGTTTGACACCTCCGACGACGAAGAGCTCCAACTTCCTCACACGCTTCCTCACACGCTCCCTATCTAAATCCACATTCATCCTCATCATCACTCTCAAGCACTCTCTTTCGCTCAATCGTCACCCTCCAACGACGCAACGCTCATCGCCACAACTCATCATTCTCAACAAGATTCTTTAGTCCCTTACCCTTGTCGCTCGATCGCCAACATTCGCTCCCTCTCTTCCACAATCAACTGCGTAAATCTCAAACTCAGTCACTAAACTCTACCAAACAGTCAGCATGCACTCTGTTAAAAACGCGGCCTCATCCTCATCACCCTTTCAGGCACTCTGCACTGTCACACACAGCACCCCTATTCAAGACAATCATGCGGCCGGTGCCCGCCTTCTTCACATTGCGCCTTGGCGTCCGCACTGCGATTAATTTCGCCCACATGAGCACATTTTGATGTGATATTTACGATTTTCTTATCGTTTGCCATGCCTGATTTATTGTTAACTGGTAAGATAATGAAATTTGTATAATGTTTTGGAATCATGTAGTACAGTATTATTCCTAAAGAGTGCTAGTGAGTGGCACTCGGATCCCGTCGACAGCCCGAAGGCCTCTGTACTGATCACTAGGGAAGTGAGAGATCTTCCCCGATACCCGCTCTTTACAGCTGAAGACATCATTGTCACTGCCCCGAAGTGGTAACAGGAACGCCGAGTCAAAGGTAGTGATCAGTAGCTGGGATCTAACCCCTCAAAGATGCCTTAGACTTAGTTAAATTTCAAATCTGATAGCAGATTTGAACTCCAGGAATACTTGAAAACCTTAGATCTATATGTTAAAACTTTTGAAAAAAGTGAAAATTAAGAGATTTTTAAAAAATTCCGCATGTTTATACTATCCATACTACTTTGTAAAAAATTTTATCAGTAGTAAAGGACACTATCAAACTCTATCATACAAAACTTTTGAAGTAAGAAGATTTTAAGAAGATAGCTTGCCTACTTCAAAAGATAGAGTCCTTTGAAACACCCCGATATCGGGAGCTCAGAGCGACGACCGTCGCTTAACCTCGTTTTCGATGAACATGATCAGACTTACGTTGTCGGGGGTTTATATATTGCTGAATGTTGGGGGGGGGGGTCGGAAGAAAAACTTTAAAATGGCTCTATCTCCGAAAGTATTCATCGTAGCGACATGCGGTTTGTTGCAAACGATTCGTGCTCAATCATTCTCTATTCATATGACACCTGATAAAACCATTCTCATATGACCACGGGAGGAAGTCGGTTCCTGTCAGCACATGTCCATGTAACATGCCACAATACTGTGAAAAAATTCCTAAGTGTGAGAGCTCCAGTGTGGTGAAAATTTTGTTCGAAAAAATTTTAAAACTTCCGAATTTCGACCTGGGACCTTTACCAAAATATTTTTCATCAAATTTCACTGACTCCCCCCCTCGTTTCAGAGAAATTTGATGTTGAAAAAATGTTTTTGAGTGACTAGTCCAGGTCGAAATTCCACACTTTGGAAAATTTTCAAAATTTTACCCATACAAATGACACTTAGGATTTTTTCAGGTGAGCGAGCTCCGACCTAAAATCTTGTAACCGCTCTAACTTTTGAACGAAGACAGATAGGAACAAGCCGTTTCTTTCACTGAATTTGTCTCACTCTTAGCTTTCAAACGAGCTATTGCACGACAAAATCCGGTCTCCACTAGAAGCCAAGATCGAAGCTAGCTGTCCCAGGGGGGGGGAGGTCAGTGAAATTTGATGAAAAATGTTTTGGTGACGGTCCCAGGTCGAAATTCCACACTTTGGAAAATTTTCAAAATTTTACCCATACAAAGTCACTCTGACACTTAGGATTTTTTCAGGTGAGCGAGCTCCGACCTAAAATCTTGTAACCGCTCTAACTTTTGAACGGCTGGTCCGATTGACTCGCAACAAAAAATGTCCGTCGAGCAGTTTTTTCTCCTCTTTCGAATAGAGCAACCTTCGAACGAACAAAATCCGTCCACTAGAACCAAAGTTAGAAGATTGCTGTCGGGGGGGGGGGTCAGTGAAATTTGATGAAAAATGTTTTGGTGACGGTCCCAGGTCGAAATTCCACACTTTGGAAAATTTTCAAAATTTTACCCATACAAAGTCACTCTGACACTTAGGATTTTTTCAGGTGAGCGAGCTCCGACCTAAAATCTTGTAACCGCTATAACTTTTGAACGGCTGGTCCGATTGACTCGCAACAAAAAAATGTTGTCGAGCAGTTTTTTCTCCTCTTTCAAACGAGTAGCTGTAAGACAAAATCCGTCCACTAGAACCAAAGTTAGAAGATTGCTGTCGGAGGGGGGGTCAGTGAAATTTGATGAAAAATGTTTTGGTGACGGTCCCAGGTCGAAATTCCACACTTAAGAAAATTTTCAAAATTTTACCCATACAAAGTCACTCTGACACTTAGGATTTTTTCAGGTGAGCGAGCTACGACAGTCACCTCCCAACCTGGCCGGCACACCACGCCAACCTGGCGCACACCACGCCAACCTAGACACCACATCACCGCGCGCTATACGACGGTCGGCCATGGGGGGGGGACGTCAGACCGAAGCACCACTGCGCGCCGACCCACGACACTCTGCCGGTCCAGGAGGGGGGAGGGGACTGTCAGCCGACGGCGGCCATCTTGCGCTCTCCAAGAAGGGAGTTTAACTTACTACT
>CAJQUW010015598.1:0-34597 GCA_907163375.1 Prostheceraeus crozeri | reverse complement strand
AGTAGTAAGTAAAACTCCACTTCTGGATAGCGCAAGATGGCCGCCGTCGCTGACGTCCCCCCCCTCTGGACCGGCAGAGTGTCGTGGTCGGCCGCCGTGGTGCTTCGGGTCTGACGTCCCCCCCTCTGGCCGACCGTCGTATAGCGCGCGGTGATGTGGTGTCTAGGTTGGCGTGGTGTGCCGGCCAGGTTGGCGTGGTGTGCCGGCCAGGTTGGGAGGGTGGACTGTCGTAGCTCACCTGAAAAAATCCTAAGTGTCAGAGTGGCTTTGTATGGGTAAAATTTTGAAAATTTTCCAAAGTGTGGAATTTCGACCTGGGACCGTCACCAAAACATTTTTCATCAAATTTCACTGACCTCCCCCCCCCCCCCGACAGCAATCTTCTAACTTTGGTTCTAGTGAACGGATTTTGTTCGTTCGAGTTGCATTCGAAAGAGGAGAAAAAACTGCTCGACAACATTTTTTGTTGCGAGTCAATCGGACCAGCCGTTCAAAAGTTAGAGCGGTTACAAGATTTTAGGTCGGAGCTCGCTCACCTGAAAAAATCCTAAGTGTCAGAGTGGCTTTGTATGGGTAAAATTTTGAAAATTTTCCAAAGTGTGGAATTTCGACCTGGGACCGTCACCAAAACATTTTTCATCAAATTTCACTGACCTCCCCCCCCTCTGGACAGCTCGCTTCGATCTTGGCTTCTAGTGGACGGATTTTGTCGTGCCATAGCTCGTTTGAAAGCTAAGAGTGAGACAAATTCAGTGAAAGAAACGGCTTGTTCATATCTGTCTTCGTTTAGATGTGAGGCGCCATTTAAGATTTTGGGAGACTGTCGAAAAACGACAGAGTTAGAATTTTGGACGTTTTGGGCTGTAGCGTCAAAACGAGGCATCGGATGGGAAAACGGAGGCCAGATTCGGATTCAGCGTGAAATTCTGCATCGGTATGGTGAGTTTCAAGTCAATCGGAGAGAAAAAGTTTCGCTGACGCCCCCCCCCCGGCACCGATCTTCCAACTTTGGTTCTAGAGATCGTAGAAAGTCGTGCAATAGCTCGTTTGAAAGCTAAGAGTGAGACAAATTCACTGAAAGAATCGGCTTGTTCCTATCTGTCTTCGTTTAGATGTGAGACGCCATTTAAGATTTTGGGAGATTGACGAAAAACGACAGAGTTAGAATTTCCCAAGAAACAGCTCCAGCGGGCGAATGAAGGCTCGGATTGGTAAACGGAGGCCAGATTTGGAATCAGCTTGATGTTATTGTCCAATGAGGATCATCATCCAATGAGAATCAAGCATTTCTATATAAATAGCGAGCCTTCCACAGTGAGAATCATTCCATCGTTGAATCGCACGAGTGACGGACGCACATTTTCTCTCTCTCTCTAGTTCCCTGTTCTATTATCCAACTAAAATGGTAAGTCGCTACTTTCTTCCTCCCTCCCTTGAACGTAAACTTAATACAATCTTTTCCATTTTCAGGCATCTACTCCATCTGCTGCACTAGTAGGACAAAATGGTGGTCAAACGTTACAAGGTTCGCTACGATCAGATCATCTACAACTGAGGCCAGTGGAAGAAACAACCAAGGTACATAATCCTACACCGCTACAGCGTAAATTTAAACAAGTCTTGCGTTATGACGATCATGGCGTAGTACTCCAAACGGGAATGCTCCCTTCCACGGATGTCAAGATAATGCACAATCAGTATGGGGACTACATACTGATCCCCGTGAGTCCGTACATTCGCCACCAACTTGATATTATTGAGGAGTACGTGACATTAAATATGGACATTCCTACTCCTCTTGCTCAAGAGTGGAAGGCGAGAGATGACAAGGATACTCCCTATAGAAAGATTTGGGATGGTAATCACATTTGCCTACCGGTATCACATTGGTGCACTTACTATAAGAAGGAGGGAGATCATTCAACACCCATCACATGCGACGAGCTCGGAGAAGGTACTTGGGATATCCTTTTCAAAGTGAATGGGCTATATTATGGTCGGCATAAGGATAATAAAATAGCCTCTCTCTCCATGCATATGGAATCCATCCTATATATTCCAAAACCACCCAACGTGGACGACATAATTGATCAAATCCTTAACAGCAGTGGTACGAAGCGCAAGTCGGAGAAGAATGCTGCATCAAAACGCAAATCAAAGAAGGAGAATTACTAGTCCTTTCCTAACTCTACCCTATGACAATTCGCTTATGTGCTTTGAGTGTCGTAGACGTGGTCTTATTAGATACATTTTACTTCTTCGTTGCCATCATATCATTTGTGTATTTTGTCGTGAAAAGCATCGATGTAATTCTTCATTTTGTAATATGTTATAGAACGTTTCCTTAGATGTGTAAATTTCCGTTTTAGGCTTCTATCATCATTTTTATGGATTGTGAGGGTGAACCTGTACAGGAGCTCAGTGCTATTGCTATGAACAATTGGACATATCAGATTGTCAGTGTCTATCATCAACATGCCAACTGCAATCCCAATGTTGATCAATGGGCGAGAAAACACATTCATGGACTTAATCTGAAATATTTGCAAGACTATGGCTTTTCTTGTGAGAGTGCTCTTCTTATTGACTTTAAACGATGGTTAGCTGCTTTCAATGTTATACGCATCTTTTGTAATAATCCTGGTAAGGAGAGGAAAGTATTTCCTAATTTAATCATTGATGATATTTTGCTCCCACCTTGGGATAGTAGAGTGAATCAACATTATCATGAAGTCACGAAACGTTTTAAGGATTTGTCTGTTCCTATTTTGTCTGTTCGTTGTAGTAGCTACGTTCATAACCAATGCTTCTTTCCTCCTTACCTCAGCACTGCCAAAGTCCTGTATGGTTATCATTGCTCGCTGTATGATAGTTACCAGCTGTATCTATTTTATCTCTTTCAAACCATTGATTTATAATGCATGCTTGTTACCGTTATTCAATAAATGTTACTATGAGAAGAGTTGTTTTCATGCAATGGATGGGTTAGATAAAGGGCGATCATGTCTTTCTCAAACGACTGCGGAACATTACATTTTCATAGGCAAAGTTTAAAAGGAGCTGTTCAAGATTATGTGATAAATTTTCATAAAGATGAGACCGACATCGAAGCAGTGGTCGATGATGCTAGCACTCTATTTCTAGAGTTAATGAATACATTCTCTGATAGCATTGTCATGGCGCGATTAGTTGCGAAAATTAAGTTTAGTCATTTTGGAAAGGAAGAGGTGGAAAGTCGCTCTTTCCATTTTGCTTCTTATTCAATGGAAGTGGTAGATCACCCCGAAGAATTTTTTAAAAGACATATGATAAAAATTGCTGAACGTCTTAACGCATTTAACCATCATGGTAGCAGTCTAGTGATTGAAGCGATTTCAGATATTCACATTCAACTTTCCATAAAGAAAAATTGAAAATGCAGTGGTACTTGATTGTAGCACAACTGGTTTTCGAGCTATGTCTGCTCACTCTCGAAGTATATTCCTTCTGTACATGTGTCTATTATTTAGAAAAGGCTAGCAAATTCATATCTTCAAAAAGACTTGCTATAGACATCAGTAACGGTGAAACTATGTGTTGTGATGTATGTAAGCGAAAGGATGGAAATGAAAAGCGCATCTTCAAGAGATGTAAGCATGCTTTTTGTCAACGCTGTTTCATACGTAATTGCATTCAACTTTGCAAATGTAACCACTGTGACATTGCTCATTTCGAGTGTCACTTATGTCGCAATAGTTAGTACCTATGCAAATGTGGTAAAGATAGGTTTTAGCAAAGACTAACACGGAAAATGGCGAAACGTAAAATGGCGAAACGTAAAAGTCAAAAGTTTTCTTCAGCCATTCAAGCTCTCCGACGAATGAAAGCAAATCAGCGATACAATGCTATACGACATGCCAACGATAAATTCATTCATGAAATTATTTCTCATGTGAGAAAGTTGAGGACGAAGAAATTAGCACCAAAACAACGAAAGTTACTTAAGCGATATGCTACGAAATTGCGTTTCATCTCCAATCCTAAAGTCACCCTTCAAAGAAAGAGGAAAACTCTAACACAAAAGGGCGGTTTCCTTTCAGCAATACTTCCAATGATAGCTCCTGCCGTGGGCAACCTATTGGGAAATATCTTTGGCTCTAAGCGTTAATTATGCAAATGTTGAATCTCAAAGTAATAAAATGGATTTCAGACTTCAATGTGATAAAGTTCTGACTGTATCAGGTCCATCTCATGCAGGTAAAACTGTTTTCACGCTGAATTTATTGGATAAAAGAAGGGAGTTGTTTAAGGAACCTATCAATCGAGTGATTTGGTGTTATGGTATTTATCAACCGTCGTTGTTTCAGGAATTGCAAAGTCGCAACTTTATTCGACATGAAGGAATTATTCCAGTGGATAAACTTCAGTCTAATGATGTTGTTGTATTGGATGATTTATTAAAAGAAAGTAAGAATTCAAAAGATGTTACAGATATGTTCACTCGTGCAGCACATCATAAAAGGTGTTTTATCATCTATATCACACAAAATTTGTTTCCTGATGGAAAAGAAGCTCGTACACGAAACCTGAATACACACTATTATGCTATTTTCAAGAATCCGCGAGATAAAAGTCAATTTGAAATTTTAGCGCGACAAGTTGCACCCAGAGGATCAAAAGCCTTAATTGAAATTTTTCAAGCAGCTACTGAAAAACCATACGGTTACTTATTCATTGACTTTACGCAAGAGTGTCCGGAAGAATTTAGATTTCGAAGTGATATTTTGAAAACTCCCATGATTATCTACAAACTATGAGTTCTTATTCTCGCATGATTGTTATTCCTCAGGATGAATATGTACAATTGACTGCCATGCAGCAAGTAAAGCAACCTCTTGCAAATCAAATGTATAGGAAAGAAATAGATTATCAGCAAAATGTTCACATCAAAGATCCACATCGTGCTGTATTATTACAATCGGAAACTGTTGAGCAATTGAAAAACTTGAAGAATAAGATGCGTGACTCTGTATCGACTGCTACACCTTTAGCATCTCGCGCACATGCCATATCTCTTTTCAACAGTATTGAACCCCATCTCAATGTAAATGATAGAGGAGAAATCATTACAGATGAAAATAAAGTGATTGATGCTTCACGTTATGAAGACTTGATTCAGTATGCGACACGTAGAAAGCGCCGTCAGGGCTATGTTCCACCTGGTTGGTCATACTTTCTTAAACTATTGAAAAAGCATAATGTGCCAAAATTTGCTTTAAATAATGAGACATTGAAAGAACTTGATTCAACAGTGGCTACTGCTCCAATGCTTCAGGCGATGAAAATGCCAACAAATTGGTTTAAGACGTCACCTGCTACATCCCCTCCCACACTCACTAAGCAAACAAGAGGAAGAACTCGACGTAGATCTACATCACCACTAAAACTAGTAAAAGGAAAACGTAAAACAGCTCCTCCTAGGAAATACATGTTCTCAGACTATTAATATGAAGCAGATGTGTTGCTTGCCATGTAATGAGCCGCCAGAGGTGAATGTCGTTGTCACTTGCACTTGCTGCGCCAGCTCTCACAATGAAACCCCTAAGCAATGTGAACACGATCGCAAAACCGCTAAAGCTAAATGCTGCAGTTGTTGTAAATGTAGAAAGGCAAGAAAACAAAAGGATGAGAAGGAGAAAAAAGAGTCAGTCGTCATCGACTGAACGTTTGAAGTCAATCTATTATGATGTAAAACATCCGGCAGGATTTGCATCTATCAAGAAATTATCAAAAGCGAGTGGTCTTCCACAATCACAAGTGAAACGATGGTTAAAGGGTCAGGCTACCTATACACTCCACAAACAAGCGAAAAAGAAGTACCGCACCCGCCATTATATTGTTCATGACATCGATGAACAGTGGCAAGCAGATTTGTGTGATGTTGCCTCCATTTCAAAACATAACTCGGGCAATAATTTTATTTTAACCGTCATTGATATTTTCTCGCGTTATGCGTGGGCTCAACCTTTAAAAACTAAAGAAGGGAAAGGAGTAGCAAAAGCATTCCAAACAATTTTTCGAGAAGGTCGCATTCCAAAAAGAATTCAGAGTGATCAAGGAAAAGAGTTTGAAAATCAGCATGTGACAAGATTATTTGAGAGGCATGACATTGAGTTGTTTAGTGTAAAGAGTGCTTATAAAGCTGCACTCGTTGAACGTTTTAATCGCACATTAAAAAATCGCTTGTGGCGACATTTTACTGCCAACTTGACACAAAATTGGACAAAGGTTCTACAAGATACACTCCATGCCTACAATCACTCTATCCATCGTTCTATTGGACTCAGACCAGTAGATGTAAATGCTGACAATGTAGATAAAGTGCGCGAATCATTCCAACGTAAACGCACTCATGTGAAAAGTGATGTGAAAATTGGCGATAAAGTTCGTATCTCAAAAGTGAAAAGTGTTTTTGCTAAAGGGTACCTTCCGAATTGGACAGAGGAGGTATTTACAGTATCAAGGATTAATCAAAAAGACTCTCCGACCACCTACAAGTTGAAAGATTACGATAATGAAGAAATTGAGGGTAGCTTTTACCGCGATGAGATTGAGGTAGTCACTGAAAGTGAAACATATTTGGTAGAGAAAATCATTCGATGTAAAAAACGGCAAGGTGAAGAATGGTGTCTTGTTAAATGGACTGGTTATCCTTCAAGTATGAACTCTTGGATGCGTCGTGCTGACATCTTTCATCTAAGTGATCGACAGTGATTCATGCAAAGTTGTAACTAACAATGTTTAGGATTTGAGCTATGAATCCAACTGCCTCATTTTATTCACGACCCTCCTATGTAAGTGGTGGAGGACAAATTTACATCGGCGCTCGCCGCCAACGTGGAGGTAGCATACTTGGTGCACTGAAATCTGTTGTAGCACCTCTCATATCCAATGTCGGTAGATCTTTAAAACGAAATGTTTTAAGTAATGCCGTTGGCTTTGCTGGTGATGTTGCTAGTGATCTTTCCAGAGGTAGAAGTTTTAAGAGCAGTTTGTTGAATCGTGGGAAGGAACGCGGTTTAAAAACATTGAAGCAGACCTTTGCTGGTGTTACTCAAGGAAAGAAATCACCTAAACGAATGAAAAAAGGAAGGAGGAAACATCGCGGAGCTGGTAAGGTGCGATCTTCAGTCAAAAGGCATTCACGCAAACGTCGTAGAGGCTCTAATCATTCATCAGGCGCTAAACGACGACGCTGCTATAACTTCTAATCATGGAGTGTAAAACTTCCGGTTTTTGTTTGTTCGATCAACAAGCCATACAGACAGATATTCTTAGTTCAAGTATTGTAGATTATCATCCTCGAACAGCTGAGAATGCTGGCCCCATTGAATTTGTTATTCCTGGTGGTAGTGATGACTACATAGATTTGAGTTATGCGATGCTTGATTTGAGGTTTAGAATTCAGCAAGCAGATGGAACTGCTATTGACGATACACATAAAGTTGGACTGAACAATTTACCATTGACTACATTACTTCGCGATGTTTCTCTAACGATTGGAGAGCAGCAGGTGGAAGGTGGTCAAAGCGATTATCCCTATAAATCATATTTCAATCATGTATCACAGTTTCATCCAGCAGCACAAAAAAGTCATATGGAAGCCATGGATGGTACAGAGATGAAGCAGGAAAATTTGATGTTGAAACAAACAGTGGCTTTGTAAAGCGATCTGCTATGATTAAAGATAGTAGAGTATGTCAGCTATATGGTCCGCTGAATTTAGACTTCTTTAGACAGTCAAAGTTTTTACTCTGTAATACCAGCATGCGACTCAAGCTGACATTGAATAAGCCTGAATTTGCGCTGAATGCATTTGCTAAAGTTGACAATTTTAGAATTCATGTGGAAGATATTGCACTTTACATTCGTCGAGTAGTACCGAATCCAAGTGTCATTAGAGGACATGCTGAAGGTCTTAACCGCCAAAATGCCATTTACCCCGTTCAGCATACAAAGCTTCTCACCTTTACAATTCCTAAAGATCAAAAGAGTTTCATGAAAGATGGCCTCTTTCCATCGGAAGCACCGAAGCTCCTCATGGTGGCAATGGTTGAAAATGACGCATTTAATGGTAATATAAAGAAGAATCCTTTCAATTTTAAACACAATCAGTTAAGTGAAATTGCTTTACGTGTAAATGGTGTGAGTCATCCTGGTCCACCCTACAAACCAGATTTTGCTGCGGATCAATTTATGCGCAGTTATGTTGATTTTATGGATGTCTTTGGCTTTTACAATACGGATGACACCAACGGACTGACTATGAAAGAGTTTAAGAGTGGATATACTATTTATGCATTTGATTTGACTGCTGACAGCGATATTAGTGCACCCTATCGTCAAGCGAACGTGCCTCATAATATTCGTTTGGATTTGACGTTCAAAAGAACACTACCTGAGACGATCAATGTATTAATTTATGCAGTCTTCGATTCAAACATTGAAATTACAAAGTATCGTGACGTGATTCTTCAGTATAATCGTTAATGAGTTGGTTGACTGCTGACGATATTAAGACTAAAGTGCAGCGTAATGCAGACGAAGCGACGTTGAAAGCTTTCGATAATGTCTATTCACTCGATACCTTACCACCTGCAGTAAATCACTATCCCATCTTTATTGTGCTAAACACTCATTCGCAGAATTTAGGCGGTGAGCATTGGAAAGCGATCTTTATTGGAGAAGACCGACGTGGTGAACTATTTGACTCTCTTGCTCAACCTCCAAATATACCAACACAGCAGTGGTTGAGAAAACATACGCGTCAATATCAGCGAAATGAACGCATACTACAACATCCACTTTCATCAACGTGTGGTGCTTTTGTACTGTACTTCATCTTAAAACGTTTACATGTATCTCGATTTGCATCTATTATTCAAAACTTTTCATGTAATCCATCCTCTAATGAAAAAATGATTTGTAAGTTCTATCATGATTTGAAATAAAAACATCATGTTGGAAAAATTGTTTTTTATTTTACAATCCGCTGGGTACGTACATACTCAATGAGATAGTCTAGGATCACATTTGCTTGTACATGAGATTTTAGTCCAGTAATGATCACTTTACTATTATGAAAGATTGCCACATGCACAGGTAACCAACAACTAATGAGAGCTGCAGGAAAAAGTTCGGGTTCATAACACAAATTGTAACTGCTGGTACGAATCTTCAAAAATGATAGACTGTCACTCAATTGAGTAGAGATCACCATATTGTCCACAGTCAGATTCGACATCACACACCTCTCCCTCTTCCATATCCGACGTAGTAGTCTTTGTAGCTCTAAGCGCATTGACTGCGCCGATGAATGAGAAAGGGCGCCGAGAATCTGTACAGTCCCATTTGGGAAGAGTTGAAGATTCCGTGAATTGTTCATCTTCACCACTAACATTTGAGGACGGCCCGGGTAATACTTGCTGTTTGGAAGCTGTTGGTGTAATGTTGTGAGATCGATTTTGGTGTAGAGTCTGAAGCGACGGAGAATGTTGACGATGGTGTAGCGATGGCGCTTCATGATGAAAGAATGAGTAAATTGAGCGATGTACCTTCCTTTTATACTTTTCCCAACTACCTTGATGAAATGTGAAGTTAGTATGAAGTTGGGAATGATAGAGTTGAATTCGCCGATTGTTGACGCGCAGCCAGATGCGATTTCCAATACGTGAATGTCTTTTCATATAGAAGTATTTCAAGTCCTTCATGATATGATGTAGAGATTGAAAATGACGATAAGATAAAGCAAACTCTCTTCTCACATTTCCAGTTGAATCTTTGAAATAGACGTTTCGATCATGATCCGTTTCAATACGTTGTAGGGAATCTAATTTCCAACTCATGGTGCGTGATAGTCATGTCTGATTAAGATTTGCATAGTAGGGCGATGAACTCACGACGAATAAATGTCATGATGGAGCGATGTATATATCTTCTATACTTCTCCCAATTGTATTTGCGAAATGAGAAACAGTTTGCGGAATGAGAATGGTAGATTTGAATTTCATTTCTGTAATGTTGAAGCCAAACTTGATCACCCAAGGAGATGAATCTTAATGTTTCAAAATATTCCAAATCCCTCATGATATCATTGAGGTTGACAAATTGTCGCCATGTTAATGTAATTCCTCTTGATGTATGACCATGAGAATTTTTGAAATGTACGTTTCCATCACGATCAACTCTGATATATTGTAGAGAGTCCAAAATCCAAGTCTTCATGATGTTATGCAAAGTTGCAGATCAGCAATATAAAAATGTCGTTTTATCATATTTTGCTTAGCAATGCGGCTACAAAGAGATTTACTAGTAATCGAGCCGCACTCTTTTCTACTCCCATTGATCATGCACAACAGCTAAATGGAAATTGGGAAGTGGGTGTCACTCAACTTGTTTATAGCAACTGTGTCTATACTTTTGATCATGAGGTGATGACTATTAATATGAGGCGTACAGCTGCTTATCAATGTGAAAAGGGGTGCCGAGTATACATTCCACAGTGGCCAAAGAAAGATCTCTTATCATGTAAAAAGTTTATATATGATTTCTTGAATAAAGCGAGTAAACATATTGTCCAATTTACTCCGCACAATGATGATTATAATTATGTACATCATGTAGTTGAGAAAGATTGGATTGTTGGTTTAAGTCCAAGTTTAAGAAATGATTTAGGTTACCTCGCTAGCGCCTTAACAAGCTATGATAATTTTAACGTTAATTACCACATAAGTGGTCATAAACAGTTAATATATCGAGAGGAAGCTTATTATGTAGATCTTATTCCAAGAAATGAGAAGACGTTGGTGAAGAAGATTGTGATTAAGCCAAGAAAGACAAACATGACTCCTGAAACATTATTGAAGAAATTTAATTATCTCCTTCGAGTTGATGGCAAACAAGTGGAAACATTGACTTATATTAAATCATCTAATCATATTGCAATAAGCAAATTAAATGATGATGATCTAGTATTAGTTTGTTCAAAAGATTTTCATCAGTTTTTACGACATCGTTCTGCAGCTGTTCATGGAAAATCTGATATGCAACATTTACCATGTGAAAGGTCAAATCAATTTGATACAGAATGGACCGTATCTTTATACAGAAAGTGTGTAGAGCCTTTAGGTGGTATCTTACATGAAACAAGAGTGTTGATGCCTCGCATTATTACTTCAGTTAAATTGGTTGTAGATTATTTAAATGAAGTGATTAATGAGCAACATATTTCATTTTCTGAAAAAGAAGGTACTTTGTCTCTCACTATAAGTGGAAAAGGTATTGAACTAATTATGGATAAAACTCTAATGGACATTTTGGGTTTTGATCAAAATATCTTTAAAAGTGGTACTGTAACCAAAGCTAGCGCAGACATGTCGCTATCGCGTCGTATTAACTATTTTCAGATATATTCCAATATTGGTGAAGATGTACGTGTGGGAGATGTTGAAGCTCCATTGCTAGCAATGATACCATACCAGCCAAAAAGCTGCAGTATTTTATCTGAGCATACTTTCAAGAAAGTGCATTATACAAAGCTGAAATCAAGCTACATCCCACAAATTGATATTGCCATTTATGACGATGCTGGTGCGTTGATTCCTTTTCATAAAGATGCTGTGACAAGTATCACACTCCATTTCCGAATGAAGAGTTAATGCAAACGTATGCTAATATATTTTTCCAATGTGAATAATATGGAAAGTGAAAATAAGGACTCGTTTCTAATCTACTTGCCCAGTAATGCTTCTATGAATAAATTTCCCAAAAATAAACCATCAGACTATCGAGTAGAATTAAATCGGCCACTGCATTTAGAAGGTGAATGGGAGGTTGGCGTTTCTAGTATTTGCTATGATAGCAATATTCAGAATGTGAATGATTTGGAAGAAATGATATTGACTCCTCGCACCCATGATGGAATAACGATGAATAATGCATTTCAGTTCCCATACAATTTAACATCAGATGGAAAGTGGAACTATGAATGGATTCAGATAAAATCAGATTCTTATGAACCATTTGGGAATGAGAAAATTATTAAGGCATTCAACAGTGGTAATACTTCCATCATGAAGAATAAAAATCAGAAAGCTTATGAATTTACTATCTATCATTGGAGTGGGAGACAGTTCCTCCGCTTTCATTCTTTTACTAAAGGTCTTACGCTGAGGTTGGATAATGAATTCTATCCACATCTTGGTTTTGGTCATGGACTACATCTAACATCAATTGCTACTGCAAATGTTAAAAAAGTTTATTCAAATCGAATCAACAAATTTCATTATAGATTTAAAATATTTGATGAAGATGTTGTAGAATGCGAAGAACGCATCATTTTGAAAAAGCGTGGTGTTCAACCTTTATCACTTATTGAGTTAGTAAAACGATGGAATGAGACTGTGGGTAAGAAGTATGGAGAGAAAATTATGGCGAACAAAAATAAGTTGGTTATTCAGAAATATAATGACAAACTTACAGTTTATTTCTCTCCAACCTTGCGTCATTTTGTAAGACATTATACACCTATTATTGGAAGCGGTGTGGTGTATGCTTCTCATGAATATCACACTAAAGCTGATTCAGTTAATGATGAATGGTGGGTGGACATCTATGGCGATCGCATCAAGAAAATTTACCAGTCTTATCAAGAATCTAAAGTTGCTATCAATATAATGCCGCGTCTATATCATACAGTTGAAAGCTTCATTCATGTAGTAAATCCTTATATACAACAGAAGTTGAAGCATGTGATGAAAAGTAAATATGATGTAAAGACACACCACATTTCGTTTTCAATTGAAAATCAACGCGTTGTTCTGAGACTGGGTGATGACATTCAATGTCAATTGAGTAAAAATTTGAAAAAAAACTCTTTGGTTTTTCAATGCTACAAACAGTGTTTGCTGCTGCGCATACGATTGGTATAGAAACACCAATGACACTTGATAAACATGAACAGCACCTTTACATTCAAAGTGATTTGATTCTACCTATTTCTGTTGGTGAGAAAAAAGAATACATTTTACGTGATTTCATTCATGATAAAGACGCTTCATATGGAATAGTCGAGAAGATGTTTGAATCTATTTTCTATCATCCCGTCGTCAAAGAAACTATACCCTCTATTGCTATCAAAATTACCAATGGTTTACAAGAGTGCATCCATGTGAAAGATACTAAATCCCTCGTAACTTTAGTGTTTCGGAAAACAAAGTGAAGTCATTGTGATATGTTTATTGAAATAAAAATATGTATATGAAAAAGTCTTTTCACAGATATAGGGGGAATGAGCTAACTGTAGGCATATATTCACAAGGAAGAAACGATCTCATGCGATACATAAAACAACCATGTATACTCGTATCTACAAAAAGCAACATCAAAATACTGAGTTAAAGTTGATTATGTCAATACATCTCCTGAATGTGGTAGCGTGAGTTTTATTCTTTTGGGTGGTGGTATGTTTGTGTCAGGATGTCCATGTGGAAGAGATGTGTTATGTCCTATCCAACACCTCTTATCCTCCCATGCTGAAAGTGCTCGTTTCTTGAACGTGTACGTTTTCACAGTATGAACTTGAGATTTTAAGATTGTCATATTGACAAACGTTATATTTTTATTTTTATAGGCCTTCTTATAGGACCGATGTTTCATTTTATGAACAATGGATTTTGATATACCTTTAGCACGCTTAATACTATCTGCACATTTTTTTAATTTCATGGAATACATTTTAGGACGGAGGAGAATCATTTCATCTATTTCCTTTCCTGCTGATTCATCCTTAAAACAACCAAATTTGGCTTTATTCTGTATGGAATAGAGTGGATGAGTGGGATTGTAGTTAGATGTGTCGAAATATTTTTCTAATGACTTGCCTACTTCATTAAAATTTAAATCTTTTTGAGTGGTAATTCCTAAAAAGAAACTATCTGTATCACCACCTAGCAAGCGAACCTCTTTTGCGAGAGGGCATGGTTTTAATATTTTGTAGAAGAGTTGATACATTTCAAGCTTGGAATAATCTAAAACGGCTTGCCCAATATAGATGGGTTTGCACAACTCAACTTCTGATTTTATCATTTTAACACCTACAAGATCCTCATCGATGATGTCTCTATCAATGAAAAGAGGTGATGAGGTCAATTTGTGATATTTTTGTTCATCAACGACTAGTTTGTAGTTCATACGTTTTCTAACATCCTCCATGGTCTTTCCGAAAAGACTGTTATTCTTATATTTATAAAAATCCTTTTCAAAATTATTTTGGGCGAGTGCACGTTTTTGACTGTTACTATCTATGTAGGGTTTGAGGAAGGCTTTCTGTCTAAATTTGATAATGCGTTGAACTGACTTTAGAAGCATGCCCATTTCTAAATAGAATTTTAGTATGCAGAAGTGTACGAGATAATTTTTCTTATCATATTGGGTGAGTAAAAGTTTGCGGCATGGTTTGTACCTTGGCTGTCCACACTCTGTTAAGTTATTATGAAATTGTGACATGAATGGTGAAAACATATCTTCAGTCACTTCACCAGATTCAGGTGCGAGTGGGAAATCAGCAGTTTTATTTTTAATGCTATTTGGATAAATCAAATCCACTTCAAAATAATATCCCCAATCACCTTCATCTGGAATCTTCAGTATGTTTGAAGGGTTGGAGTAATACTCAAGCTCATGTTGATTTAACCAACTAAACTCGGAATGAGGTAGTGGTTTAGACAGTGAACTTCCATATAAATTATTTTGGTCATAGTACTTTAGGTGGATATGATCATCACCTACTGTTTCAGATTTTATATGATGTTTATTTACAAATGTGAGACCACCGCGTATTCCGCGCTCAAATATATTATACATCTCCGGGTCTTGTAAGAGATGAATGGTCTCACCAGTCATTTTAAAGGCTGATTTAAAGGACATGGCTGGTAGACTGACAAAGTGGACAGGATCTAATTTGTCTTCTTCTAATGCCACTCGTCGAAATTCCTGAAAGACATCAGCCAGCAAAATGACATCTAATTCTAAGTAAGCGATCATATAATCGCCAAACGTTTTACATTCAAATTTTAACCATGCCTCTTGAGCATGTTCATAGTCCTCTACTGGACAATCTTCACCCGTCAAATCGTTTTTGAATTTGTCAATGGAAGGAAGGGTTGTTTCATTTAGTTTAGACATTGAGCTAAAATACGCATAAGGAAAGACTCCTTTGCGAGTGATTATTTCATCCGTTAAGTTTGGATAGTGTTTCTTCAAAGTTTGACTATGGGGAAGAAACTTGAGATTTCGAACGAGAGAAGCTAGTGACGCTGACATGAATTGGAATGAATCTAAAAATTTTATTTCGAAGAAGACTGTCTTATTTTCTTTAGTTTTATCTACTGGTACTTTTGCTGTCATTGCCATGAATTTTTCTCTCGTTTGTGCTATTACATTAAACTGCCACGATTTCATCTGGCTCAACCCTCCTTTTATGAGCATATGACTGTCATAGCCCTTAAAGTTATGAAAAATGACGGGTAGTGTACGACGTCTCAACCTAAGTGAAAAGTTACATTTGGAGCAGAGTGCGTTTCTAAATTTACCAGTGATGTGATCATGATCACGCACTTTCTTAATTTTATCGTCATCAAACGTTTTATGACATTTAGGACAGGATGTGCAACTTTCAAATTTTTGTTTGTCTTCATCTGTCATATGTAGTGACTTACGCTGCAATTGGGAATCATATGATTGTTGAAATTTAGCAGCTTTATCGAGAAATTCTAGAAATTTTGAAATGCAATCTTCACCTTGCCAAGTATGCATTTTGTTTTGTCTATTCCTAAAGTGGTCATGCCATACTTCATAGCAGAAAATGGCTGCTGGCTTGTGGATGATATCATCAATGTAGCATTCTATGTCTGCGTAAATGACACGCAGGGGACTTAATTCGTCACCATTATCCCTATGTGAAAATATTTTATCTTTGGGCATGCGTTCCATTTGTAATTTACCTCGCTTGCACCATTCATAGTGAGTTTCAAATTTATCTTTACTCCAAAAGGAGCGGATGCAGCGGTCGCATACAAAATGTTCACCTTTTAGAGTGCCCCAAGTGAGTGTACAAGCGAGAGATTTTGGGAATACCACAGTAGTGCCATTCCTCGCTATCATCTTGTTTAACTAATAAGAGGTTGACTACACGTTCATAACAAGTTGAACGTGAATTATAGCGGGCACCCTTCAACCCCTTCTCCCACACGTGAACGACAATTTTAATCTTATTATGTTTTTCGAACGTTTCTACATCTTTGATTTTCATGTTGTTACTATCACAACCTTCAAAGTCTAGTTCATCCTCCCACTGTCTATAGCTATAGGTATGATTTCGATTCGCGTTGATATCATTATAGTGAAGGATGGATAGGACTGCATATTTGAAACACTGTGATTTACAATCGACATTGATGACAGCTTTCTTATTATACAACGTTTTTGGTAGTTTAAATCTACCTCGAGCTGCATGACTTTCTAATAGTGAAATTTTGAATATGGCTGAGTCCACACCATCAAAAATGAGAGCGCTGTCGCGTTGATTGAATTTATCTACATTTGATTTTAAACATTGAATGTGAAAATTTAGCCAAGACTCGCAGTCTACAACTTCGGTTGCGGAAGAGGAAGGAACATGAAACTGTATTCTCTCCGTCACTTGACCCGTTTGAAAATCTATCTTAATATATTTTAGTTTAAGGTACATGAGCGCCTTCATTCTAAAATTGTCTAAATTGTTGAAGAGCGCTTCGATAATGTTTGAATTTTGAAGGAGCCACTCAGGAAAATCTACTATTTGAGTATTGGACTCCATGCAGTAGTCGCGTACTAAATTATTATGTGAAACATTAATGAGGGAGATGGTAGAGGTACCGTTGGTGTAGTGATCATTTGCATGCGTGTGTTGAAGTCTGTGCGAAGATCGCTGAAAGTGACTATGAAAAGAAAGAGGGCACAAATCGCAAGGAAAGGAGATGTCATCGTCAGAATCAACTTCACCTCCGGAGATTGACGCCGCTTTGCGTTGACACACACGTTGTTTGATGTGTCGAAGGAGACTGTGCTTCCTTGTAAACATATGTCCGCAGTCGGCACATTCCCACTCGTTGCCTTGCCGCGAGAGTCCTGAGCTGGAACTCACATCACCTGAAAGAGAAATCATTCTTTCATCTCTGTTCAAGTCTCAGTGTATTGTTACAACCTACCTTGACTCAACAACTCTAAACTTTCCTCGAGAAGGGAGGGTGTTGGTGATGAAGTTGATGCCTGAAATTGAGGAAGATGCTATTAGCCACACGTTTGAGGGAGATGAGTGAAGAAATTTTCAACTTACCATTTCAACGAAATTATGTTTAAGCTTGATACTTCAACAAGATAGAGACTTCACTCAAATAATACGTCTCAAATTTGGAATTCACTTGTACGCCTCAAATAATAACAGAATTCGCTAGACAACAGTTCACTTATGCGTCTCAAAGACAGAGTAAAATGACACGAATGTCACTTTACATATATACTTTCATATTCATCATTCATTGGCTGTTCATTCTGATTGGTTGCTTGTTGATACTTAAGAATTAGAAAACATTTCAAAGTTATTATTCACAGTCAACATGACAAGCCCTCCGACAACACCAAACACAAAATTCTCTTCTCCATCCTCAACACCAAACGCTCCAACGAAGGTAGAGAAGGTGTTATTACCAGCGGACAACGAAGAGAGTGTATGTGAGAAGGAGTGTCCCGACTTAACAGGCGTGAGGTGGAAGTATCTCCAGTACGATACTGACGATGTGATGGAGATCACCAGCACGAAATTCCTCCACCAATTATGGGAGTGGTACACCCCTAACTCCCAGCCACGAACTATGGAGGAGTGGGAGTATATTGATAAAGTGAGGCTCGCAGTGGAAGAACGATTAAAGCAACTGAACTGTTTTTGCTATCTATGTGAAGCCAGACTCTGGGACGATATTGACGATGAAGACCTTTTGAAATACATGCCATAATAAATTTTTATTTCATATTATCTTTGCTTTCATACTGACGTACTTGAATGGGGCTTCAGTGGATGATTTAACCATGTATACATTTTCATTTGGAAATAGTAGCATGCTTAGTCTAACTTGTAAATCTTAAAACATTTCATATGGACGATGATGATAGATGAAATAGTGTCAAATAAAATTAAGATAGCTTACACTTCTGATACAGGGATAGCAATCGACTGCGATCCATGTGTAAAGAGCTTGTTAGACTACGGATGGGCTTAAGTGGATGATTTAACCATGTATACTTTTTCATTTGGAAATAGTAGCACGCTTAGTCTAACTTGTAAATCTTAAAACATTTCATATGGGCGATGATGATAGTTGAAATAGTGTCAAATAAAATTAAGATAGCTTACACTTCTGATACAGGGATAGCAATCGACTGCGATCCATGTGTAAAGAGCTTGTTAGACTACGGAAGAGAGAAGTGTGTTATGTTGCGTGTGGCGCGTGAGTGTCCTCCCATTTCATTCCATTCATCAATTCGTCTCATTGATAGAGACAGGTAGAACTCATGGTTCTCATAACGTATGCAATGGAAAGTTTTAGGCAACCTTCGACAGTTGGCTAAATGTCGCCCTGGCGCGAATGCATACTACGTTGAGACAGAGGCAATCACTTGCAAACATGACGCAGAGAGGTTTAACAAGATTGACCATTGCCGAATGTCCCTTGCGGTATACATAGCTACGGGTTTCACCGCCGCCCTTTACAGGAACGCCCGTCGAAAGGAAGTATTACACCGAACTTCATTTGCAACGTTCAAGTTGACTGATAGCAGATTCAACTTAATGATAGTATTCGCCAGTCCGAAGACTGCCCAGGGCAAACCGCGTGGAGGTTCTATCATGTCTTGCCCCATGGTGGCCCTTAAGAGAGCCGATGGTTCGTTCTCGGGGTGTGAATTTGACTATTGGCTGGAATAGTCAATGGGTATGACGGTTAGGTTGTCATAGACCCTATACCGCCGAGGTCGTACTGGTGCATCTGGCACCTTTCGGATGCGGGTGGTTTTAGGAGTCCACACCTCATCCGTCCAAACGATCCTCTTGATCTTCCCCTTCTTCTCATCCTCTTCATCCCACTCGTCGAGGATGATGAACTCGGGAATGGCGTTGTCTTCATCGATGAAGACGGGAATGTAGTCGGCAGATGTCGCTTCCATCGTGACTTAAAATTGAATGAGAAGCGCTACAATCTTCTGGCTTATATAGGGTTTTCAACAATGAATTGCTCAACAGCGAATCAGAATGCTTCAGGGATAGCAATCGACTGCATAATGTTCAAGTTGACTGATAGCAGATTCAACTTAATGATAGTATTCGCCAGTCCGAAGACTGCCCAGGGCAAACCGCGTGGAGGTTCTATCATGTCTTGCCCCATGGTAGCCCTTAAGACAGCCGATGGTTCGTTCTCGGGAGTAACGTCATCTTACAGCCTACCAATTCTGCTGAGAGAGTCTTTGACTCACTTTCTCTCTTTTTGATTCACTTTCTTCAAACTCTCATACTTATTAACCAACAAATCATGCGCCATCTGCTGCGAAACATGCCTCTTCTCTTCATCCTTCAACCACCTCGCCGACTGCACACGAATCCCACCACTCTTCACTTTTGGGGAAGATGAGCTCTTCGGGGGGTCGGTGATGACAATGTTTGACACCTCCGACGACGAAGAGCTCAACTTCCTCACACGCTTCCTCACACGCTCCCTATCTAAATCCACATCATCCTCATCATCACTCTCAAGCACTCTCTTTCGCTCAATCTCACCCTCCAACGACGCAACCGCTCTCGCCAACTCATCATTCTCAACAAGATTCTCAGCCTTACCCTTTCGCTCGATCGCCAACATTCGCTCCCTCTCTTCCACAATCAACTGCGTAAATCTCAAATCAGTCACTAAACCACCACTACAGTCAGCATGCACTCTGTAAAAACGCGCCTCATCCTCATCACCCTTCAGCACTCTGCACTTCACACACGCAACCCTATTCAAGACAATCATGCGGCCGGTGCCCGCCTTCTTCACATGCGCCTTGGCGTCCGCACTGCGATTAATTCGCCCACATGAGCACATTTTGATGTGATATTTACGATTCTTATCGTTTGCCATGCCTGATTTATTGTTAACTGTAAGATAATGAAATTTGTATAAGTTTGGAATCATGTAGTACAGTCATATTCCTAAAGAGTGTAGTGAGTGGCACTCGATCCCGTCGACAGCCCGAAGGCCTTGTACTGATCACTAGGGAAGTGAGAGATCTTCCCCGATACCCGCTCTTTACAGCTGAAGACATCATTGTCACTGCCCCGAAGTGGTAGCAGGAACGCCGAGTCAAAGGTAGTGATCAGTAGCTGGGATCTAACCCCTCAAAGCTGCCTTAGACTTAGTTAAATTTCAAATCTGATAGCAGATTTGAACTCAGAATACTTGAAAACCTTAGTCTATATGTTAAAACTTTGAAAAAAGTGAAAATTAAGAATTTTAAAAAATTCCGCATTTTACTACTCATACTACTTTTAAAAAATTTTATCAGTAGTAAAGACACTATCAAACTCTATCATACAAACTTTGAAGTAAGAAGATAGCTTGCCTACTTCAAAAGATAGAGTCCTTTGAAACACCCGATATCGGGAGCTCAGAGCGACGACCGTCGCTTACCTCGTCTTTCGATGAAGTGATCAGACTTACGTTGTCGGGGGTTTATATATGCTCGGAAGAAAACTTAAAATGGCTCTATCTCCGAAAGTATTCATCGTAGCGACATGCGGTTTGTTGCAAACGATTCGTCTCATCATTCTCTATCATATGACACCTGAACCATTCTCATATGACCACGGGAAGTCGGTCCGTCAGCACATGTCCATGTAACATGCCACAAGTGAAAAAATTCCTAAGTGTGAGAGCTCCAGTGTGGTGAAAATTTTGAAAAATTTAAAACTTCCGAATTTCGACCTGGGACCTTTACCAAAATATTTTTCATCAAATTTCACTGACTCCCCCCCTCGTTCAGAGAAATTTGATGAAAAATGTTTTGGTGACGGTCCCAGGTCGAAATTCCACACTTTGGAAATTTTTCAAAATTTTACCCATACAAAGCCACTCTGACACTTAGGATTTTTTCAGGTGAGCGAGCTCCGACCTAAAATCTTGTAACCGCTCTAACTTTTGAACGAAGACAGATATGAACAAGCCGTTTCTTTCACTGAATTTGTCTCACTCTTAGCTTTCAAACGAGCTATTGCACGACAAAATCCGTCCACTAGAAGCCAAGATCGAAGCTAGCTGTCCAGAGGGGGGGGAGGTCAGTGAAATTTGATGAAAAATGTTTTGGTGACGGTCCCAGGTCGAAATTCCACACTTTGGAAAATTTTCAAAATTTTACCCATACAAAGCCACTCTGACACTTAGGATTTTTCAGGTGAGCGAGCTCCGACCTAAAATCTTGTAACCGCTCTAACTTTTGAACGGCTGGTCCGATTGACTCGCAACAAAAAATGTCGTCGAGCAGTTTTTTCTCCTCTTTCGAATGCAACTCGAACGAACAAAATCCGTTCACTAGAACCAAAGTTAGAAGATTGCTGTCGGGGGGGGGGAGGTCAGTGAAATTTGATGAAAAATGTTTTGGTGACGGTCCCAGGTCGAAATTCCACACTTTGGAAAATTTTCAAAATTTTACCCATACAAAGCCACTCTGACACTTAGGATTTTTTTCAGGTGAGCGAGCTCCGACCTAAAATCTTGTAACCGCTCTAACTTTTGAACGGCTGGTCCGATTGACTCGCAACAAAAAATGTTGTCGAGCAGTTTTTTCTCCTCGTTCGAATGCAACTCGAACGAACAAAATCCGTTCACTAGAACCAAAGTTAGAAGATTGCTGTCGGGGGGGGGGGTCAGTGAAATTTGATGAAAAATGTTTTGGTGACGGTCCCAGGTCGAAATTCCACACTTTGGAAAATTTTCAAAATTTTACCCATACAAAGCCACTCTGACACTTAGGATTTTTCAGGTGAGCTACGACAGTCCACCCTCCCAACCTGGCCGGCACACCACGCCAACCTGGCCGGCACACCACGCCAACCTAGACACCACATCACCGCGCGCTATACGACGGTCGGCCAGAGGGGGGGGACGTCAGACCCGAAGCACCACGGCGGCCGACCACGACACTCTGCCGGTCCAGAGGGGGGAGGGACGTCAGCGACGGCGGCCATCTTGCGCTATCCAGAAGTGGAGTTTTACTTACTACTGCCATTCATGGTGAATAGAATATCAAACTGAATAGTGCCAGAAATAACAAACACTCTCAGATAATGGTGCAAACAATTAAAAGTTATGAAAGACCTTGGGTCCCTGGCTTCATCATTTTTCAAAATTAGTGATCATCATGCGCATCCGTATAACAGCACACAACAAGGGGCAAGTTGGCAAGTTGTATTTTCAAGTCCTTCGTTTAGCTTGCCATGAATCCCGTATATTAATGATTTTTTAGCTTTGTTAGCCATTTTTAGAAATAGACCTAGGAGTCTGCGTTTTTAGAGCATGAGATATTTGTCTATTCACCCTGCCTAAAACGTGACATTTCATGAATTAATGTGTCAAAAAATACTCTATTGATATTGGTTCTAAGCGCTCACATACAAAGTACTCGTATAATTACCACAGATAATTAATTTGGTATCGGTACCTGAACAGTTGCAAACAATGAGTAGTTTCATACGTAGATTACAATTTCTAAATTTGAAATCGTTATGATGAAGGCTCATGTGGATTGTGGATACTCTTGTATATCTTCTATAAATTGCAGTGTAATCATTTTCATTTGTCTCTCAGCTCATATTTTACCACCACATGTATATACCTTAAATCTCACATTAGCCGTGTGAATCACGCAATAGCTGTCAAATTGTATCAGTCGTAAAAGTCAGCTCCAAATATCTCAGTGGTCTGCATTCTTTCTATGTATGGAACTTTTGTGAACGATTTCATTGAGAAAGTTGCCACCTAGACAAATTTTTTCACTTAACTTTATTCAGTTGATCTCAGTGAATTTTGTTCGTATATTGATCGCTAGCTTGTAATTTTGCACATACCGTACGTAATTGAGTCACATGTATTTTTTTAAAGTTGAACATGTATACATGCTTTGGTATTTTTGTTTGTGTATTTGCTTCAGAAAAGACAGTCATATTATAAAAGGCTTATGCAAAATTCAGAACCAATTTAAAATCAACAATTGACATATGATTCTGGTCTATTCAAAGATTCCACACGACCATTGACTCACTTTCGTAGAACTTTTGTTTGGCATGTGAAGATGCGAACTATTTATTCTCTCTATGACTGGGTGCTTTACGAAAATGTAGCAAAATTGTTTCACTTTCTTTCCTTCGTATGTTATTAGTAACAAGTGATTTACAATGTGTATATTCCACCAAAATTCTTAGTTGCTGACCATATGAGTGTACAAGAATATTTGGTAAGGAACATAGAGCATTATATAAGCGATATGTCTGATGCCAAATTTATAATCGCTGATGATCTGAACAAGTTTCCGACAAACTCGATAGAACATATCTGCCTACTGAAAGAAACTGTGGTCTCTGCTACGCGTGGAAATTCCATGCTTGTTAAAATCATGATCGATTGATATCTTGTTGATTTTTACAATGATGCAGTTACCAATCCAAGTCTAGGCAACTCTGATCTTTCGAGTAGCTCTACAATAAAGAAGTATGCGGACGATATGATCATTGTCATCAAGCTCCTCAGTGATAATCCAAACTACATTAAGGAGTGTAATACTGATGAGCATGAGCATTTTGTTGCCTGGTGGTCTGACCGTGAATAATGAGAAATCCTGTTTCTTAATGAACACACGCCGCAATATTGCACTTCCACCAACAATGACTCTGAAGCAACTTGACGCTATTGAGGTTCTCGGAGTATATATCAATTCAAGCTTAAACTGATCGACTCATGTTGATGAAATCACCAAGAAAGCCAACCAGCAATTTCATGCACTCAAAATTATCAAGTGATATGTAAGTCTGTTTGAGCTACACGAAATATATGACGCGACTTTTAGATCCTTGATAGAATACCTATTGCTGTCCTGTTTTTATGAAATTATCAGGAAAGGTATCGACAAGACTTCAGCGCATGGACAACCGTGCTTACCGAATTAACTTTTGCGCAGAATCCTTTAACATGCCTTTCTGGGAGAGATAACATTGAATCAAGGGACTGAAACTCCTTCGCAGAATTGAGACGAATGAATGCCACTTGCTCCACGATCTCATTCCGGATCGTCTCCCTCGATGCAAGCAATTTCGACTGCCAACTCTGTACTGAAAAGTATATAGATTCCTTTTTTTGCATACATTTTCTCCATTTCGAATAATTTATGATGACAGTATGATTTTATTACAACCTGGTTCACAACTTTTCGCAAGTCTGTAATCTGAGATTTTTTGATTTCCCTTTTTTTTACAATAAGCATATTCTATTCTATGTCATTTCTCTGTTCTCCTTGAACCCCTTAGTACGCAAACATGTATCAAATAATTTCAAAAGGTCTATTGGAACTCACCTGACGTCCTTCATGCAATGCATTCTATGTTATCCTTGTCATGTCATCTATATGTTGGATGTAGATGTTGATACTAAATGTCAGATCTTTCATGACGTTATCCTGTCATCTGTGAACGCAATACCGTACACATTTGTTCCTACCACAGCAAACGACAAGCCTTGGATGACACCTCTAGTTAAGAAAATGATCAATAGACGTTATTGTGCTTATCGGTGTGGTGACTACTCTCTTTACTCACATTATAAGAACAAAATAAGATGCATGACAAAGAGCTCTAAAGGGAAATGGATATCATATTCTGGATCAGGTGCGAATGGACTATGGAAAGTGGTCAACAATTTGTTGGGTAAGTCTTGCGCATTGCCTTCCATAATTCAGTCTTATCAGACTCCGGAATATGCGAAATTTCGATGATTCGTCTGAATTTTCTTCTGATGACTTCTCCTCTTGGTCTCCTTCAGTATCAGTGATGGACGTCTTTGATGAGTTATTAAAGCTGAAGAATAGTAAATCTGCTGGTAGCGATGATCTCCATCCAAAACGTCTCAAAGAAGCCAGTGCTCGATTGCTGAGCCGTTGGCTCACATCATAAGTCTTTCAATAGAAAGTCTCAAAATCCCATTTAACTGGAAAATTGCGAACATCTCTTTAGTTCCGAAAAGATCGACGTTCGATCATCGAACTGTCGTACACTGCAAGATTTGAGACCCATCTCCGTGTTACAAATATTTTCTAAAGTTTTGATCTAAAGATGCGTAATATCAACCATGAGGGAACATTCGGTGAACCTTTATGGTCCGACCCAGTTTGGTTTCAGACCAGGTTATTCCGTTCTGCATTCTCATATCCTCACACATGATTGCATTACATCAATGCTTGACGAATCTAATGTACATTCCGTTCGTATGATATCGTCTGATATGTGCAAGGCGTTCGATTATTTACATCATGACAGACTTGTATATTCTCTGATCAACGCCGGTCTTTCTTTGCAATTTGTCGTCTGGTGGAGAGATTTCCAAATACATCCAAATTGTCAGGTCTAACGACTCTACTGCAAGCTCACTTCGCGCAGTTGTGTCCGGTATACCTCAGGGGTCAGAATTGGCGCCTTACGAGTATATATTTGCCACTCACATAAGAAATTAATCAACCTATCATTCCCTGGCGGTCATGATTATATTTGCTGATGACGTAATGACGCTCATTCCTATCACCACTGAATCTAACGTGGATAAATCTCTAAGGGCCGAAATTGATCATGTTGACTCTTGGAATATGCGAAATGGTTTAAAATTGAATAAGCAAAAAACACAAGTGATGTCCTTTGGAAAGAAAAATGCATTACCTCTACGCTCAACTATGTAAATGACTTCTTCTGTCAAAATTCTAGGTGCTACTTATACCAAAGATTTGTCATGGAGACTTCATATTGAGAACTTGTGAAAAAAAGTAAATCAAAAGTTACTTATATTGCGTAAAATGAAGAATTTCGTCACGAAACGCGATCTTGTTGTTTTGTGCCACTCGTTCGGGGAAAGCACTGTGGAGTTCTTCAATCCGCTCTTCTTAATTCTTGGTGTTAACCAGGAAGATTCCAATAGACTGGAAATTATCAGGCGTCATTGTCACCGTCTTGTGTGTGGTCGTGATTGTGCATTTTGTAATTTCACTGCCATTAACATACGAAGGTCCCACAAGTCTATGAAAGTGTTTTAGTCAATGTTACGTCCCGACCACCTTCTAAATCATCTCATTCCGCCTTTTCACCGACATACCAAGCATATTGTAAGGACTTGTATCAAGTCTAAACGTCGTCATTCCTCGATCGTTCCATCATGCCTATACAATCACCTTTATGTCTGACCTCACAATTTACGATCTACATGCATTTATATGAATTTAATATCGCTTTCACTTTCGTTTTTTCGTACGACTTTAAATTTCTTTGTAATGATTGATTTTCATTCTAAATATATGCATATATCATCATCTCTTTACTTAGGTGGAGATGAGGCAACACCTTCATATTATGTAAAATGTTGCCACTGTCTTTCGCAGGAATTAAAAGCGAGATTTTTTACTCAACTTTTCGAGTTTCTTTAACGAGGACTTCATATTCATACGAAAAAGGAGGAAGATTTGAATATTAGATATGAGAAGACGGGGTAATAGCGGTCATGAGGTGACTTCACTTGCTTCACTTAAAGTCCATGGGCCCACTGCCCGTTGGCGTCCTTCACGATTCTTCTCCATAAGCTTCTGTTCGTGGCTTGCCTGGCTAATGTTTGCAGGTCTGCACCGCACCACTGCCTCACGTCGTCTATCCACTTCCGTCTTGGTCGTCCTTGATTGTTTGTTCCTTCTGCCATGCAAAACATCGCGAGACGCACTAGTCGTCCGTCTTTCATTCTGCAGATGTGTCCGAACATGCCGAGCTTCGTATGCACCACCATCTGCATTAGGCTCATTGTTGGTCGTATTCGCTGTAGCACTACGGCGTTAGTTATGTGTTGGAACCATCGTATGTTCAGCAATCCTCTCTAGCAGCGTTGTTCAAAAGTGGTGATGCGCTTCACGTCTTCCCTTTTCAAGGTCCACGTTTCAGCCACGTACAGAAACACATTAAACACACATGTCTGCAGCACCATTTTCGTCTGACCATCTGTGGCCATACCGATGCGTCTGTGGATTTCTTCGCTGGAATCATTGTTGGTCACTAGTAGGCTGCCCCGGTATGCGAACCGGTCTACCGTCTCTATTGGCTCATCTTCCATTCTGATGACATGCGTTGTTGCGCTTCTACCAAAGACAAGGACAAGTCATCGTTTTGTTAGCATTGATTTGCAGTCCCGTTCTTTCTGCGTCTTCTCGATCCATGTCGACACTTTCCCGTAGCGCTCTTTGGCTTCCTGCTATTAAATCGATGTCCACTGCAAACCTTGAATTATTAATAGCCTTACCATGTACCTTGACGCCTTCTCATTCCTCTTGTGACCGTGCTGTCTCCAGATAATTGATGAAGACAAAAGGCAACACCGGATAGTCCTGTCGGGTGCCCTTCTCCTGTCTGAACCATTCCCCAAGCACTCTTCCGTTGCGTACCGCTGCTTGAGAGCTGTCATAGATGCTTTGCAACATCTTGATCAGCTTGGCTTGTGCGCCATACTGCTATAATTCTACCCATATCAGTTCATGATGCACACTGTCAAAAGATTTTTTGAAATCTATAAAGCAGTCCCACATTTCTTGGTTTTGTTTCATGAGTGTCTCATCCGCCAATAGCCTTAGTGTGAGGATTTTCTGTACCGTACTGCGATCGAGTCTGAAACCCGCCTGTTCCTCCGACAAAGTGGTTCAACCGCAGCATTGAGCCTCTCAAGAATGATGAACAACAACACTTACACCTGTGGTTGACTAGCGACAGTGTATGATAGTTGTTGCATTCGGTTAGTTCTCTTTTCTTCGGGATTGCAAAATTATGAGAGACTTTGTCCATTCTTCCGGTAGTGTTTCGTTTTCCCATACTTCGTTACAGATTTCATGTAATTTGTCTATCACAACATCACCTCCTTCTTGCAGTACTTCACCGACAATATTATCGCTGACTGGGCTCTTTCGAGGTTTCAATCGTTTGACTGCCGCCTCCACATTACTGCGTAGTATTGTGTCATACTGAAGGTCAATTGGGGGTGACATGCTATGTAGTTCATCTATGCGAGCAATATCAATGTTTGGTCGTTTAAACAGCTCATTCCAGGTCCATTTCCTTGTCTCTTTCTGCTGGAATCTTGTGCTACACACAAAGAGGTTTTGGTTTAAAGCAAAGTCAAGCAATCTTATTCCTCTGCTGTTTCTCTCTCCATAGCCATATCTTCCCATCACTGCTTCATAGCCATCATTTTCTGTTCCAACCTTGGCATTCCAGTCTCCTATGACCATTTTGACATCTTTTCGTGGGATAGACATCAGTGTGCTTTCTAGTTGATCATAAAACTCCTCGATTTCTTCTTCCTCACTGTCTGACGTGGGAGCATAAACTTGGATGACCGACAGATTGACTGGTTGTCCACCAAAGCGCGCAACCGTGATCCTCGGGCTGACCGGATTGTATCGAATTAGTTCTCCCTTATCTCTCTGTTACTAAGTAGGAAACCAACTCATCGTCTCTTTAATCTCTCTTCTCCTGACCAGGTTACTTCTCCATCGCTCAATTCTCCTTTCCCTCTCCAGCGCATTTCTGCCAATCCTAAGATGTCACAGTCGTACGACACCATTTCATGTTTCAGCAGTTCCAGCTCCCCATCCTCCCTCAGAGTTCTAACATTCCACGTGCCCACCTTTAGCATGGTCTTAGCAGTTTTTACTTTTGCACTTTTTGCTTTTCCACTATCCAACTTTTTGACCCAACCCTGGGAAATTGGCTGAGGACGCGGGCCTTGTTTATCTGGGCGACACCCGAGCCGGCATGTGTTTCTTTTTGTTGTCAACATACTCATGAAGCATTTCTGTGGTCTTTTTTGTTTTCTATCATAGGATATCTCCACCCCTATAATAACCCTCTCCTCTTTCATCCGGGGCTTGGGACCGGCTATGGCGGAGTGTTGATTTGCCTTTGGAGTTCCTTCTCCTGATGGACTGCCGTCCAGGCTGACGAGCTCCATCTGCCCGGCAAGTTGACCCATGGGTACCTTAGTACCCAAAAATGTGGGTCCCTGAAGTGCTTCGATGGCATTTCCTCCATCAGGGTTCCACTACCCTCCCGGACCCTCAACTAGGTTATTTACAGTCGCCCAGCACCCGGTTGTGCTTGAGTTAGTCACTGCCTGCAAGTAAAGGTAGCATCAAGAGGGCACGACCTACAATTGGGCAAATCCATTTTACATAACACCACTTTGGGCAATTTTTGTCTTCTCAAGTTTGCAACTTCGTTTTCTTTGAAAATTTGCGCACATTGTCAATTTTTCATGCTGAACTCGAAGATCATAGTGGCGACCACACCAAATGAGTTGTTATAGTACAAGTTATTGTATTTGTACTATATATAACTGGTGTCTTCTGACCGGTCAGATGGACATTTTGATCGTTTTACAAGATTTTGAAATTGATCATTATTGTCCTATCAAATAAAATTTCGCATGCATGATAACATTGTGGCTCTTGATAATTCCGTGAATTTATATGAAATTCGGATAAAAAATGTGGTTTCAGAGATAAATTGAAATTTTGAGAAAAATCAAAAAAGTCTGGTCGAGAGAAAACAGGACATTTTTTAAAATTCACAATTTCTCAATTGTGATGATCCATAGTTGATGGTGCAATAGCTAGACACACAAATGATGTACCTATTTTGTTGTATAAAGAAAAGAAAAAGGTAATTTATAACTTGAGAAATGTTCATCGGTCAGAAGACAAAAAGTCGTGAACTATAGTCTGCCTGAAAGCGCGATTCATGTGCTTTCACATGATACATAACCTTATATGCATAATTCATGTAGATCGCAACGAAATTTCTTCCCGAAGAAAAAGTACCTTTGCTTTGGACATGCTTTTCTGGTACCTTTTCTGCTTTCAGTCAATGTTTTCATGACGACAACTTTGATAGATTGATTTGAATTTGTGATGACCGAAAAGAGGAGATCACAAAGATTAAGAAGAAAAAAAATTGCGAAAATCGGTTTCGGAACTAAGGAATTTACACACGAAAGATACGTTTTTTGACAAATGTTGTTACATAAAATGGATTTACCCAATTGCGAAGATTAGACTTTTATTAGGGTATATAATAGGGTATATGTAGATTAGACGCATATATTTTCTAACTTCTAATCTAGCACTTAGCATTATTTTGCAGCATTACTACTGAACTGCTTTCATTAATCACAAAAAATGATTTATTTTTAGTGAAAATTCGATATTTCAGTTATTACACTTCGGCGGTTTATCAAACCTAAAAGCTGATAACCATTGTGCTATTATTATGTAACTACAACATTCCATCAATAAAGTGTTGAATGTTCTCCCTATAAATGCTGAGTTATTGTAAATCTCTAGTGCTTTCACTGCTGATCATTTGTTCGCAAATGACACGTCGGAAAGTTCCCGTCATGAATACAATAAAGAATATGTTGGTTTTATAAATGACAATGTATGAACAAATGCATGTGTAGCCGACAACACCAGGTAATCCGAATAGGCCTATTTCTATTCACAATATGGTCCCACAATCCCACTGCCAAGACAAAATGGACTGTAATTCCTAGAGCCAGGAAAAAGAGATGTGTGCTATCAGAAATCTTGATTTCCTCTCCCATTCGAAGTTGATTCTTGATCTGAAAACCAAGACAAAAAAGAAATGCGTCTATTGTATAATAAGAACGGAACATCCGATAGGCCTAACTCTGACAGACAGAATATGGCTTGCTTTATTTTGTCACCAGCAGCACCGAGAACTTCTTTTAGAAAAATACTGGATAAGGTGTGGACACTACAATAATTCAACACATGAAAGCGGTACGGATTGCGGAAATGAAGATACATCTGAGTCCAACGATGAATATTTTACAGTGTAGGCCTACGACCTACGTGACTCCTATCGCTTAGAGTTTGACTAAACTTGTTATGGTGAGTGGAAACCGATGCTTCGCTTGTCAGTAAAGTGATCTGGAGTGACTAATTTACTGATGCGTATAAGCCTTTGCTTTCGATCTATTACGGACGTTGAACATCATTCTTGCCTATCAGTTTTTGAAAGAATCAAAAAGAGTCTTAGAGGTAGCCTGCTCATCTGCGAGTATTTTTGAAAGAATAATATATTTGAGGATAAATAGGCCTACGGAATGCAAGATATTGCAATCACTAGAAAAATGTGAACACGATTGTCCGTTATAACCCAAAAACAAGGATCGAAACGAGCCCCGGCGTGCCGGCCTTGATTTTAGGCTGGCTCAGTCGAGATTCTTTTGATAATCTACACAGATTTTAAGTTTTTTAAGAAACTGTTATTATCTTACACATAAACTGACATGACATGTAGTTCAACCTAGTTTTTTGTTAGTTGCACTAAATATCAGCTTTTTTTCAGAGCAGTCTACATATTGCATTGCTGAGCAAAAGAACTATTAGCAGCAGAAATTCTGATATATTTACTGAAAATAAATAAATTATAAGTAGTCTACTCCCGAAAATGTCAGCTATTACCTCACCTGTCCGATACTTTGATTAAAATACAAGTGAGGACTTCCTCCTGCCTACTTCGAAATCATCAGGCTTTGAATTTTGGCATTTGCATGTTGTCTTTATTGCAACAGTATTACTTTCATTCTAGATAATCATGCGCTCAACTTGATAAAAACTTTTAAATGTTTCAGAGCCCAACAATCTGTTCAACAACGATCATGTGAAAGTTTATAGCAACAGTGACTCCTATAATATGTCTAGCATTTGTGATCTGTCAAGAAGATATAAATTTACAGCATGGCTGAAGGCAGGTAATTCTGATTTCTCCATCGTCATTATCTCTTTTTCTTTCATTTCTGTCACATTAATCGAAATATCTATTTTATAGTAAGCATAAATCGAATAAACTTATCTTAGTATGCACACTGACAATGTTGAATCATCATTGTGAGTTGAAGTTTTGTCGAGGTCTAGATTAAGGAAATTCATTTTGATGTCGACTTGTGCTTCATAGTTATTGTATAAGCAGAGGTTCACGCCCGGCTAACCATGGTTAATTATTTTTACCGGTTAAATTTTGACGATTTACCGCGACTCAATTTTCAAAAATTATCCTTCTCATTCAACTCTATATTAAGTCATGGACAGAGGGCAGGATTATTAGTTTAATTAATACGCTTTCGCTTTGATTAAAGTATCAAGCTACCTATTGTCAGCATACATAAGTAGACTCAATATAAAGGGTGCGCAACAGCATAGCTGCATCATACTCATCAATTGTTGTTTCAAAAAGTATTTAAAATATGGTCTATAACACGGTTTAAAAGCATGTTTAAAGCTATGGCCATAAAAAGCGTGTGTCGAGAGCAAGGTTTTGCACTACAGTTTACAAGCCAATTTTCAAAACGTGGTTTTAAAAACATCTTTGTAAAGCAATAATTTTCAGCGATGTATGAAGCATGTTTTAAAACATGTCTTAAACTATGGATCTGATGCAGTTTTAGATCATTGTTTTAAAAAATGCGTCACGTTGAAGCAGCAATTTTTGTATCTCTGACAAAAACAGCTATTCAATTGAGATCAGAAACCTTGAATTACGGCATTTAGTGAAGTACAACTTACACTAATCGTGCCTTGCGCTAATGTGTAATTATGGACTGCACATGGTGCTGAACATTGTCATACAAATGTTCAGCAATTGTAAACAATAAACACTAAACACCAAGGAGACACATAGAAGCTAGTAACATGTTATTATAACCAGCAGTAGTGAAAACTGTGCCCTACTTGCCAGGGATAGGTACATGGATAGGTACATGTAAAGTTTAGTGTTATCAATAGGTACATGGATAGGTACATGTAAAGTTTAGTGTTGTCAATAGGAACATGGATAGGTACATGGATAGGTACATGTATACTTAAGTTATCGATAGGCACATGGATAGGTACATGTATAATTCAGTGTTATCAATAGGAACTTGTATGAGATCTGTTTTACTGGATAGGTACATGTGTTTGGTACACTGTGTTTCGGAACGTCTATGATCGAACTTGTGTGGTTTGGTTCTGAGCACTTGGGTACGTACCGATAGACGTCCGTTGTTTGATTTTGAATGGGTTTGCTCAATTGCGACTATTGTGACTATTGCAACCATTGTAATCAAGATGACACATTGATTTTCCTTTTACGTAGACAAACTATGCTATAAATATGAGATAGTTTTTGATGGCATACATAATGATGACTAGTATCCCAACGTCGTGGGTTGTCGCAAGAGACCTTGGATATTCGTTCAAAGCCATAGAAACTGTAACAAATCTCAGTGAAAATATCAACGCTGGTGATTTAGTTGATCGACTAATGGATCTAGATGAGCATGCTATGAATCACAATTTGGATCGTAGGTGGATAGAGGATTTCTCCATGCTACACTGCAATGATAGTGAAATTAGGAGGATCAAATTGGAACGATATGGAAAGAAGGAGACATCTGACAGTGTTTTGATAAAAAGTTCTCCCAATAAAATTGACTTCAGAAGGACATTAGAACAAGAGACATTTAAATTATTATGTGAACGGAACTGCGTTAAATGTTTTAAACAGGAACGATCCCTTCTCTTTTTGCCATGTTGTCATAGCGTTATGTGTTCTACATGTTATGTACCCTTTGAAACTTCATCTTGTCCCCTTTGCGATGAAGAAATATCTTCAACAGTCACTGTATATCGTACATGATGAGTCATCATGCAGGTCTGTGATTGGTCACTATTGTGTCTTTGTTTGACTTTTCTATATAAGGAGGACATTGTACCGTTCTATTTCAAGCATAATTTGAGGCTAATACAATGTCAATCAGCATGTCGTTCACTACCAACATTCCCATTTCAATAATTTACCGAAGTCAACTCTTCACGGGCAATATATTTTATTCTGCCGTGAATATAACTGGCTATAAAGCGGATTTGGTGGATCTGATGGAGGAAATAGTGAAGTATTTCCGCTGCGGAGAGGACGTTGTGGTGCAGAGAATGTTGATGAGAGTCGTGAACAACGCTCTTACACGAGTTGCAAGATTCTGGCTCAACGAAGTATTTCGCCCACTATCTCAAACGGAGATTGTACCGGAATACTCTCGCTGTTGGTGCACCAGTATCCAACGGAAACTCAACACATGTCTCCATGACATTA
>CAJQUW010015595.1:0-49270 GCA_907163375.1 Prostheceraeus crozeri | reverse complement strand
TGATAAGATAAGGAGCCCAAACTTTTTGTGCAGGAAAAGACGACCATGTTGTCAATCGATTTCGAGTTTATTAAAAACTCATCTTCAGGACAATACAATCAGAGGAAACAAAGGGTTATATACAAACTGCATGGTCACAACACAACTCACTTAAAACAGTTGGAAAAAAAGCTAAAATTAGAACGTGTGCAGCGGAATTGATGAACAGTTCTCATTAATTAGGTGGGCACTGGTTGATTTGATGCACAGTGTTTCAGCGATGCGAGTGTGAGCTGTTTTAAAGATAACAAATTGATAACTTCAAAAAAACGTAAAACGTCATCTCGCAAGCTTACGTAGCCTCGCGAAAGAGAAAGATATCTATGTTGCCAAGTACGATAAAGGTAATGGTATTTGCATCCTAGATAAATCATATTACCTAGAGAAAATGTATGATCTGTTGTCAGACAACAGTAAATTCAAACGCTATAAGCATCCGTCTAATGCTAATAAACATCCCTTTATTCTCGCTGAGGACCGTTTGAACCGAAGACTTTTGAAATTTAAAAATGACGGTGATATCACCGCGGATCAATACAGTAAAATGCGTAGCATCGGCTCTCAACCAGCTCGTCTGTACGGGCTTCCGAAAGTCCATAAATCTGATGTTTCTCCACCTCTCCGTCCTATATTAAGTATGCCGCAGTCCTACTGCACTAACCTCAGCAAATTTCTTGATGAAATTTTGAAACCTCACATCCCTAGGTCTCTTGAAATTAAAGATTCTTTTGATTTTGTCGAAAGTTTAAAAACTGTTGCTGAGAACGACTCTCTCTTCTTGGTGTCCTATGACGTCAGAAGCCTTTTTACTAATGTTCCTCTTGAGGACACTATTAATCATATTTGCAATTTGATAGATTTTTCAAAATTCTGCCTTAAACGGGAAACGCTATCCAATCTTTTGCGTCTAGCTACTCAGGATGTCCTCTTTCAATTTAACAATGAACTTTTTGTTCAATTTGATGGCATCGCTATGGGATCATCCCTAGCACCTACTCTAGCCTCTTTTGCCATGAATATGGTTGAAAGTCAAATTAAAAAATCTGATTTTCCGATATATTATCGACGCTATGTCGATGACATTTTTGCGATTTTTAAAGCTGAATCTGAAGCTGAAGATTTCCTTACGTTACTTAATTCCATTCATGGTAACATCCAATTTACCATCGAAAGGGAAGATAATCATAATTTACCATTCTTGGATGCGATGGTCAGTTTTCATAATTCCTCTTTTGCGACTGCGTGGAGAGTCCGACCTACGAATACTGGAACTTACGTTCCTTTTGCTTCTTACGCTCCAATGAAATACAAAAAGTCTGCGGTTCGTTCCTTGTTTATCAGAGCTAAACGCCTTAGTAGTTCGCATAATAATTATGAGAAAGCTTGTGAGGAAATCACCAGCATTTTTCTCAGTAATAATTACCCTCTTAAGTTGATCGAGTCTATCAAACGTGAAGTTGAGAATAATACCACTACTGATGATGAAAGTAAAACGGCTATTTTTTGGTCATTACCGTACGTCAAAGAGAAAGAGCGCGAGACTTTAAAATCTGTTCAAGTTATTAATTCTATGTTAGATAAAACTGATTATAAATTGCAGGTTGCATTTAAAACATTTAAGACCGCTAGTATTTTTCCCAACAAAGACAAAGTCTCTCCGTGTTTATCATCGAACATAGTCTATGAGTTTAAATGTCGACAGTGCTCAAACTGTTATATAGGTGAGACACGGAGACATCTGTCTACGAGAGTGACAGAACATTTGAAAGGCAAGCCTACGCCAACTGAAATCACCCACCACCCGCATGAGGCAAGCTTAATGGACTTTAAGGTCATCTTTAAAACAGCTCACACTCGCATCGCTGAAACACTGTGCATCAAATCAACCAGTGCCCACCTAATTAATGAGAACTGTTCATCAATTCCGCTGCACATGTTCTAATTTTAGCTTTTTTTCCAACTGTTTTAAGTGAGTTGTGTTGTGACCATGCAGTTTGTATATAACCCTTTGTTTCCTCTGATTGTATTGTCCTGAAGATGAGTTTTTAATAAACTCGAAATCGATTGACAACATGGTCGTCTTTTCCTGCACGAATTCATAGCAATCCGCAAGCGCCGCACGACTATCTTTCCTATCTCTGCAAGATATTAAAAATTTCTTTTTGCCCACCTAGTAAGTTCCTGAATGTGCCATCGTTTTGAATCATTTTGCACTTCTATCAATTGATGCGCTTAAACAATCTAATTCTGTGGTCTCAGTTGTTGAGCGACATCAGCATTTACGTCCTGCAGAATAGTCTGAGGCAATTTGGTCTGAGGTATTCAAAACATTCTACAGGACTTAATTAATACCTCATTTTCACACAGGAGGTTGACGGTGGTTTCACTATCTTAATATGTGCATGGATTAAAGGGTCTTCTACATGTTTGTATGTATAAGTGATAATTATGATATACGGTACATGAATCAAATTATCATCGGATGCAAATTGTGCATGCTTGAAAATTTAGTATAAACATACGTACATGTGAATCGTTTCAGTCATGCAGATGCCTACACCCTATTCACTAGATGAACTAATGTGTTGTAACGGTATAGGCAACCTATATATTATGCACTTCTGAATCATGAGACAGAGAAAATTCAAATAGGAAATGAGATTTAAAATTTGTTCGTCGAATTTGTAACTGTTTTTTTATGTTGCACAATGATTTGCACTGTCTTCTTGATAGTATGTGTACGGCCAAAAATCCTTATATTGCTTTTAGCACTTGGAATTTCCGCATGATACGAAAAAATGTGATGAGCATGACCAATTAGAAAAGCAATGAGTCGCCAGTGGTCCGGAGTCCTATTATTTGATAGGACACCGGCTCCGGCCAAAATGATGGGATTCCGAGACATCGGTTCCGCATCCCTGTATCACAATCACTCATATCATTCATAATGGTAAAACACATAAGTTATACACATCAGGCATATGTAATCCCTTTATTAAACCTCCTTGCTACACAAAATTAACAGACATTACAAAACTAACTATTTATAGCTTGCAAATGTGCAAGAAGCATGAAATATCTTTGATGAAAGTCACTTGTACTTGCACAATTGATTACATACAATATTAAAGAAGCTTGACATTTTCGTGCAAGGGGTAAAGAAGGAGGAGGAAGGCAATGCAGCAGGCTAGATTCGCTTGCTAGTCCGTGAAATAATTTCGATGCAGTCATGTCGTCGTAAGCACACTGGGATGAAAGCTTTGCAATTACAGTCCATACCACGAATGATCCTGTACATCTGCGTCTGACTTTTTCCAATTTTTCAGCGTTTTGTGATTTGATGGGAAAGCAAAAATACGGCACTCCCTTTAGTAATGGCTTTAATAAAAATGAGTTGCTAAAAATATCAATCCTCATCATGCACACCCTCCCGTATAAGGCTATCAACTACGTTTTGTGATTTCCCCATCACTTTTGTCAAATTATGATCGAAGAATGTAAAAGTCAATAAACCTCTTCCAACAGCAAGATGAATTGATGAGATTTGAATGACAGATTTCTCTCGTGCCCCAGGTGTAATCGAAACTGTTGATCAACTCATGATGATTTTGTTGCTGCCGGCAGGGATTGTCAAAAATTGATTGCTGTTTAATTGCGCTTTTCAATCAATTAATTAAAATTGGCATCGTTAACAATCAATTAATTGTAGTTCAAATTCTGTGCAATCAATTGAAATTGGAATCACTAAGCAATTGATCAAATAACATCAATCAATATTTAGGTAGAAGAATCCTATAAACAGAGAATGGAAACCTCGCAAATGGCCTTCTACATGTGTTCGCATCTACGAACTTGTCAGTGCTACATGTCGGATAGGTCGTCAGTCGAAATTAGAGAGGTATAAAAATTATTCACTAAGCATCTGAATGATGGAGACCTAAGTAGACCTAACTTTAGCATAAATATCATTTCGAAAATCTCTTCACATTAACATTAACATTGTCACAGAAATTTCTTAAAAGCAAAAGCAATTTGCTTTTAAAGAATTAGAGTCAATCAGTTAATTGACTTATGAAATTGATGCAATAAAAGGCAATTGAAGCCATTTATAAGCAAGGATGATCTGGTTGTGATCTACAACAACTGCACAGGAATCATGGAATATGCAGCGCCGCTTTTTTGCAATCTTCAGGCTAAAGAAAGCAATCAAATGGAAATGGTACAGTCGAGAGCACACAAAATCATCTGTGGGACTACAAGTTGTGTCTGCAACAATTTCCTTCCGTTGGACTGTCGTCGTCTTATATTGGGGTTACGATTATTCAACAATTTCGTCAGTGATGCTACTCACCCTCTGCACAAACTATCACCCGAAGTAAATCCACACTCAAAATCGTATCGCATGCCTAAAGTGATCTCTTCCTACCGTCATAGATCATTTATTGTCACGATGATATGGCTATCTAATAGTGTTTTTTTTTAATTTCAGTTTGTGTTTTTTTTGTTGTTATTGACTTCAATTTTCGTATGTTGCTTGTAAAACGTCATTTGTTGCCTCACGATTACCATTATTGAGGCTTTGATTAAATATACGACTTTTATTATTATTATTATTATTATCATAATAAATTAATTAGTAATTGAAATATCATGCCATCAGTTAATTGACATTTGAATTACTGAGCAGTCAATTAATTGACATCAATCAGTTGAAATTCAATTATTTTTCTATGTTTCCTAGTTACCGGACGTTTCTTCGTCTCTACGCACGTTGCTGATTTTCAAAGGGCAAGAATTTTTTTAAAACTGTTTTAATTTGCTATTCTGACAACTGGCTAGTGACATGGCACGACAGCATGCCAAAAGCAATTTCGCTATTTTTTAGCTCCATTTGCAGAAATTTCTCTGAAATGTCGCAGAAATTTGGGTCTTTTTCGTTGAACATAGGTCACATATTTATCAACATCAAGATGTTGATAGAAATTTATCATATTTCTGTCAGTGAATCTCTATACTTTCAAGTTTCGCTGCTGCAGCAAAATCTGTTATTTCGACTGCTTTATGCTTACTTTTATGAAACGCAATAACTTTACACACTGATTTAAAACATCAATTGATTTTATGAAACATGCTCCAGTATACTACTTTTGAGGAATGATGGATGATGAATAATAAATTTTGTCTACTTTCACAATGCATTGATGATAGCTTCCTAGCTTGCTAAAAGTGAAGCTTTTAATTGGTACGTGTGTAGCTCACTCACAACCTAAATAAAGCTTTTCTAAAACTTTTCTCGCACCCTGTATAAAGCAGTGTAATGAAATAAAGTAACAAGTCTCAAATGTCTCGTGATTATGACGATGATGACATTCTGCGTTCCTTCAAGTAAACATTGCGGATTTAGAATTGAGACAGATTAGCAGATTATTGACACAGTCCTTCGACTAAGCTTCAGTGTCATACAGGAGTTTTGCAGTTTCAAATATGGTGTGTGCTTAACTAATGGCGTCTTTCCAAGCAGCTGTTTTGCAAATAATATATATTTTGTTTTTTACTAAAAAATTGGAATGCTCAATTGCAGAAGTCTCAGGAATTACCGCTACAGCGGCATCTTCGTCAGTTATTAACGTCGCTTGGACAGCTGTTCCAAGTGCAACAAAATATGACATCCTATACAAGAGAATGACGGAATTTCCAACGACGCTGGGGTAAGTGCGTGTGAGAAGCAAACATTACATACATTTGATGGCAATGACTGCGAATCTCAACTTTGAACCGCAATAATTAACAGTAAACATTCCGATGGTTATGAAGCTTGCTAATTTATCCTTATCATAAATGGAGAGTCTGCTCTTGCTAAAATTAATAAAATTTGTATAAACAAAATAGTAGATAATACAAACTTTATTTTATAAAAGTAAATCAACCAAAATTGCAGCTCTATATGGTCACTCATTCATGAAGTTCACAAAATCCCAAAATTCGCAAAAACAGTAACTTTCTTCAGCACCTTATGAGATTGTAAAATTGAAAAACAGGCTAATCGTCGTCTCAGTAATACTTAACATGTGATTGTCAAGGCAAAATGCAGTGCCCGAACATGTGCATTTTACGCCGGGTAGCTAATATCTGACAAAGCATTTTTTGAAACTTTGCATGAGACGATGCAAAGTGTACGTATATTAGACATCATATTTTGATTAATATTCTAATAAGCAAGCACATTATTGACTTTCCAACAGCACCATAAGTTTGATGTATTTTCCGCATACACTGCAGCTATTTCATAATGGAAACGAATTTTCAGAAAATTGCACATGTCAGGAATAAACCACTTGTCGCATAATCAGCATGTCAAGTATAAACCTGGGGCAAGCTCGACACATTGTTTGCCATTTGCTTCTAGAACACAGACTTTTGTAGCAATTATGATGATTTCCTGTACATATTGGGGCAATCATTTTTGAATGATATATTTGGGGTCCTAGGCCTACCAAGCTTCATGTCTTATCTCGCACTTTACTGATAAGGAAGCCAACCCACGTGGGGGTACGTTCGACAGAAGAACGAGGATTTCAGAAAATAAATTGTCACGACATTCTATTCCGTGAATGCTTGCGTTTATATTTAATTTGCAATTGCTCAATAGTGAATTGAATACTACTAAGAGAGGTCTCTTGATTAATTTACAAAGATGTGATGCGAAATTAGTTCAATTTTCACAAAAAACAGTAACAACTGACAATAACGGATTAAAAACGGAATTTCTACTGTGTCTGCAAGATCAGCAAGTCGAGCTCCCTTCGTGGAAAGCATGCATACATTCAGTTTCGCGGTTATATTGAGCACATCTGATGCACTGAAATCAGTCACACCTGCTCATCGAGTTCTTTTGCTGAAAGCTTTGGAAGATGAATAAGCGCTCAAAGCCTTTGTGATTCTGCTCAGAAGTCAAACGAAATGATATTATTATCATATTCCTACAAGACAGCCATTCTAAGATTGCATTTCAAGAATATTTTGTCGCTTCTTGTCATCAGTTTCTGAACATTTCCTCGAATTCTAAAGCTTTTCTGACACAGAGTATAAGCATAATGAGGTAGGGAAGCAGTCACATTTCTTAGAAGACAAGAGCAATACATTCCCCTTTCAGTAAAAGTGCGCCAAATAATTATTTCAATCTTCTTTTCAGAACAGTGAAATTTCAAAAAATAAATTGAAGCGCAAAAGTGTCCTTGACGTTTTTATTGTAGTGTTGGCCTGTCAAGAGTCTGAATTCGATGTTTGCTGAGCGGAGTCAAGTTGAGAAAAGACTGGAAAGGTTCAAAAGTCAGGAGATCCTTTCAAGCGGTGTCTCTAGTCTATACTTTGTGAATGAGATTTTTTGTGAATAATTTTTCATTTGTTAGCTAGTTTTTTTTTCAGAAAATCGTTGTCATGCCCGATAGTCTTCTTCGCCAGCTGTTGAAAGTGCACCGGTTACATTCCGAAAATCAGCAGTTTTTGAGACATTTCATGAATTATGAAGGTTCGTCCAAACGTTTGAATCAAGCAGAGAACCGCATTTGGCGCAAAAAGATGTCTAAGCTATATTCATGTATTTCGCAAATAGAACGTTGAAGTTGCACTATGTCGAGCTTCTTCCAGTTTTTTTACACGCATTGCATTTGAACTTGAAAATCAGATTTCAAGTATTATTGTGACAACGACGTAATCTTCATGACACATAAATCACAATGCCTTTGCAAAAGGGTCCTAGAACTTTGAAGTTGAAAGACGAAGAAAACAATGATGGATCCGCACGCTATAGCGATATAAGATCGCCAGTTCCCATTCCGACCAAGCTCATGAACGAGCGAAGTGTAGATTATCAGAACGAACCCCGCATCCTGTTCGACAAGCACCGCAGAAGAAGAACATCAAATGTTTCATGAATGCTTGAAATTGACGGTTTTTGCATTTTACTACAGATTACATGTCAATCGCCAATGTTGTCGAGGTTTGTAGAAGAAATTTATTTATCTTGTTTTTCAGGTTGAATCAACAGCATCAGCTTCCAAGCAAATATCCGGACGAATGAAATATGCTCGCTATATTATCAATGTCAGAGCCGCGACATCTTCTGAAATTGGATCTTGGTCTTCTAGTCCAGCAACTGTGACAACTCTTGAAGACGGTACGCATGACTTCCGAACAGAAATTTTCACAATGCAGTAATAGCTACTCATGAATACTATCGCAAAATTGCAAGACTGCTTGATAACAAACTCATGACATTGTGCCTTTAAACTATAAGGCGAGCATGCTTGATAAGAAAAATTCATGCAATTGTAGCAACTAATATATAAAAACATTTTTGACTCGTTCGATCGATAAATTTATTAATGGTGATTAAATACATTTTCGTCTTGTTTGATTTATGCCATCAACAATTAGATGAACTCTTCTCTGATGAATAAGCTTACATGCGATTATAGATATAATGACGAAAATAAAACGAATTCTTTATTGGTCAATACGATAAATGGTATATGGTAATATAACCATATATGGTATATGTTTATGACAGGACAATATTGGACCATATACATAGTTCCAATGGAATTCTTCAAAACAAGACGAAAATCTATATGCAGAAATGCATCAAACTATGGCAAAAATTGTAATGACCAAACTAACTAAGTCAGTGGCATACAAAGCGTCAGGTCTTTAATTGACTCTTAACTATTTCAAAATAACATATAGCAAGGGAGGAGTAAATTTTCATTCCTTTTTGAAAATAAGTGAACACATCAGCAAATGTATAAAGATATGAAACAACATCAGCGGTATCTACAAGCTACCTAATACAAGACGGTCAACATCTCGACACTACTCGACTTCAAGCAGCCTCTCTGTGAGTAGTAAGTAAAACTCCACCACTGGACCGCGCAAGATGGCCGCCGTCGCTGACGTCCCCCCCTCCTGTCAGTCGAGTCGGTCGTGGTGAGCCACCGTGTTGCTTCGAGTCTGACGTCCCCCCCTCCTGTCAGCTGAGTCGGTCGTGGTGTGCCGTCGTGTTGCTTCGTGTCTGCCCCCACCGCTGGCCGGCCGACGTAGCGCGAGGTGGTTTGTGCTGCGCTCGCCAGGTTGGCGTGGTGTGCCGGCCAGGTTGGGAGGGTGGAATGTCGTAGCTCACCTGAAAAAATCCTAAGTGTCAGAGTGACTTTGTATGGACAAAATTTTGAAAATTTTCCAAAGTGTGGCATTTCGACCTGGGACCCTGACCAAAGTTTGTTTCATCAAATTTCACTGACCCCCCCCCCCCCGACAGCAATCTTCTAACTTTGGTTCTAGTGGACGGATTTTGTGTTACAGCTACTCGTTTGAAAGAGGAGAAAAAACTGCTCGATGACATTTTTTGTTGCGAGTCAATCGGACCAGCCGTTCAAAAGTTAGAGCTGTTACAAGATTTTAGGTCGGAGCTCACCTGAAAAAATCCTAAGTGTCAGAGTGACTTTGTATGGACAAAATTTTGAAAATTTTCCAAAGTGTGGCATTTCGACCTGGGACCCTGACCAAAGTTTGTTTCATCAAATTTCACTGACCTCCCCCCCCCCGGCACCAAACTTCCAATTTTGCTTCTAGTGGATGGATTTTGTCGTGGAATAGCTCGTTTGAAAGCTAAGAGTGAGACAAATTCAGTGAAAGAAACAGCTTCTTCATATCTGTCTTCGTTTAAATGTGACACGCCATTCAAGATTTGGGAGATTGGTGAAAAAACGACAGAGTTAGAATTTCCCAAGAAACAGCTCCAGCGGGCGAACGAAGGCTCGGATTGGTAAACGGAGGCCAGATTTGGAATCAGCTTGATGTTATTGTCCAATGAGGATCATCATCCAATGAGAATCAAGCATTTCTATGTAAATAGCGAGCCTTCCACAGTGAGAATCATTCCATCGTTGAATCGCACGAGTGACGGACGCACATTTTCTCTCTCTCTATTCTATTATCCAACTAAAATGGTAAGTCGCTACTGTCCTCCCTCTCCTCCCTTGAACGTAAACTTAATACAATCTTTTTCATTTTCAGGCATCTACTCCATCTGCTGCACTAGTAGGACAAAATGGCGGTCAAACGTTACAAGGTTCGCTACGATCAGATCATCTACAACTGAGGCCAGTGGAAGAAACAACCAAGGTACATAATCCTACACCGCTACAGCGTAAATTTAAACAAGTCTTGCGTTATGACGATCATAGCGTAGTACTCCAAACGGGAATGCTCCCTTCCACGGATGTCAAGATAATGCACAATCAGTATGGGGACTACATACTGATCCCCGTGAGTCCGTACATTCGCCACCAACTTGATATTATTGAGGAGTACGTGACATTAAATATGGACATTCCTACTTCTCTTGCTCAAGAGTGGAAGGCGAGAGATGACAAGGATACTCCCTATAAAAAGATTTGGGATGGTAATCAAATTTGCCTACCGGTATCACATTGGTGCACTTACTATAAGAAGGAGGGAGATCATTCAACACCCATCACATGCGACGAGCTCGGAGAAGGTACTTGGGATCAGTGGCGGCTCGTCCATTTGGGCAGGTGGGGCACTGTCCCACCTATTGAAATGTTGTCTAACTTAAATAACCAGCAACATCAGTAGTAGACTCCATTTCTTGATCATAAATTTCAACTATACTTCATGTACATCTATTCCATTTGCGCGACAGTGACGCTAGCAGAATCCATCAGTCGTTTTCAAGACTGATGGGCGTGCCCAAGCATCGAGATTGAGATGACGTGAGAGTGGTTCATTTCACGATCTGAGCGAATAGACAGAATTAACACGCGCTGAATGCTTCACAGAATGGGCACTCGAGAGGGAGCCCTAACGCTTCTGATTGGTTAACCGTCAATGCAAAGACAATGCATTGTGATTCCCTTTTTACTGAGTGAGGTGATGTGAGGTTAGCACCAGCGATCAGTCAATGAATAGACAAAATTTTGCTTCAACCGTGTAACTAAATGCAGTGACATAGACTTACACATGTATAGCATGTTGCTAACATATTCCTTGCTTTTCACTTACAAAATAAGATCCTTTTAAACTAGATTTTTGATTATGTAAAAATTTGATGCTTATGCCCCACCTGGACCAAATGTCACGAGCCGCCACTGCTTGGGATATCCTTTTCAAAGTGAATGGGCTATATTATGGTCGGCACAAGGATAATAAAATAGCCTTGCTCTCCATGCATATGGAATCCATCCTATATATTCCAAAACCACCCAACGTGGATGACATAATTGATCAAATCCTTAACAGCAGTGGTACGAAGCGCAAGTCGGAGAAGAATGCCGCCTCAAAACGCAAATCAAAGAAGGAGAATTACTAGTCCTTTCCTAACTCTACCCTATGACAATTCGCTTATGTGCTTTGAGTGTCGTAGGCGTGGTCTTATTAGATACATTTTACTTCTTCGTTGCCATCATATCATTTGTGTATTTTGTCGTGAAAAGCATCGATGTAAATCTTCATTTTGTAATATGTTATAGAACGTTTCCTTGGATGTGTAAATTTCCGTTTTAGGCTTCTATCATCATTTTTATGGATTGTGAGGGTGAACCTGTACAGGAGCTCAGTCTATTGCTATGAACAATTGGACATATCAGATTGTTAGTGTCTATCATCAACATGCCAACTGCGATCCCAATGTTGATCAATGGGCGAGAAAACACATTCATGGACTTAATCTGAAATATTTGCAAGACTATGGCTTTTCTTGTGAGAGTGCTCTTCTTATTGACTTTAAACGATGGTTAGCTGCTTTCAATGTTATACGCATCTTTTGTAATAATCCTGGTAAGGAGAGGAAAGTATTTCCCAATCTAATCATTGATGATATTTTGCTCCCGCCTTGGGATAGTAGAGTGAATCAACATTATCATGAAGTCACGAAACGTTTTAAGGATTTGTGTGTTCCTATTTTGTCTATTCGTTGTAGTAGCTACGTTCATAACCAATGCTTCTTTCCTCCTTACCTCAACACTGCCAAAGTCCTGTGTGGTCATCATTGCTCGCTGTATGATAGTTACCAGCTGTATCTATTTTATCTGTTTCAAACCATTGATTTATAATGCATGCTTGTTACCGTTATTCAATAAATGTTACTATGAGAAGAGTTGTTTTCATGCAATGGATGGGTTAGATAAAGGGCGATCATGTCTTTCTCAAACGACTGCGGAACATTACATTTTCATAGGCAAAGTTTAAAAGGAGCTGTTCAAGATTATGTGATAAATTTTCATAAAGATGAGACCGACATCGAAGCAGTGGTCGATGATGGTAGCACTCTATTTCTAGAGTTAATGAATACATTCTCTGATAGCATTGTCATGGCGCGATTAGTTGCGAAAATTAAGTTTAGTCATTTTGGAAAGGAAGAGGTGGAAAGTCGCTCTTTCCATTTTGCTTCTTATTCAATGGAAGTGGTAGATCACCCCGAAGAATTTTTTAAAAGACATATGATAAAAATTGCTGAACGTCTTAACGCATTTAACCATCATGGCAGCAGTCTAGTGATTGAAGCGATTTCAGATATTCACATTCAACTTTCTATAAAGAAAAATAGAAAATGCAGTGGTACTTGATTGTAGCACAACTGGTTTTCGAGCTATGTCTGTTCACTCTCGAAGTATATTCCTTCTGCACATGCGTCTATTATTTAGAAAAGGCTAGCAAATTCATATCTTCAAAAAGACTTGCTATAGACATCATTAACGGTAAAACTATGTGTTGCGATGTATGTAAGCGAAAGGATGGAAATGAAAAGCGCATCTTCAAGAGATGTAAGCATGCTTTTTGTCAACGCTGTTTCATACGTAATTGCATTCAACTTTGCAAATGTAACCACTGTGATATTGCTCATTTCGAGTGTCACTTATGCCGCAATAATTAGTACCTATCCAAATGTGGTAAAGACAGGTTTTTAGCAAAGACTAACACGGAAAATGGCGAAACGTAAAATGACGAAACGTAAAAGTCAAAAGTCTTCAAAGTTTTCTTCAGCCATTCAAGCTCTCCGACGAATGAAAGAAAATCAGCGATACAATGCTATGCGACATGCTAACGATAAATTCATTTGTGAAATTATTTCTCATGTGAGGAAGTTGAAGACGAAGAAATTAGCGCCAAAACAACGAAAGTTACTTAAGCGATATGCTACGAAGATGCGTTTAATCTCCAATCCTAAAGTCACCCTTCAAAGAAAGAGGAAAACTCTAACACAAAAGGGCGGTTTCCTTTCAGCAATACTTCCAATGATAGCTCCTGCCGTGGTCAACCTATTGGGTAATATCTTTGGCTCTAAGCGTTAATTATGCAAATGTTGAATCTCAAAGTAATAAAATGGATTTCAGACTTCAATGTGATAAAGTTCTGACTGTATCAGGTCCATCTCATGCAGGTAAAACTGTTTTCACGCTGAATTTATTGGATAAAAGAAAGGAGTTGTTTAAGGAACCTATCAATCGAGTGATTTGGTGTTATGGTATTTATCAACCGTCGCTGTTTCAGGAATTGCAAAGTCGCAACTTTATTCGACATGAAGGAATTATTCCAGTGGATAAACTTCAGTCTAATGATGTTGTTGTATTGGGTGATTTATTAAAAGAAAGTAAGAATTCAAAAGATGTTACAGATATGTTCACTCGCGCAGCACATCATTAAAGGTGCTTTATCATCTATATCACACATAATTTGTTTCCTGATGGAAAAGAAGCTCGTACACGAAACCTGAATACACACTATTATGCTATTTTCAAGAATCCGCGAGATAAAAGTCAATTTGAAATTTTAGCGCGACAAGTTGCACCCAGAGGATCAAAAGCCTTAATTGAAATTTTTCAAGCAGCTACTGAAAAACCTAACGGTTACTTATTCATTGACTTTACGCAAGAGTGTCCGGAAGAATTTAGATTTCGAAGTGATATTTTGAAAACTCCCATGATTATCTACAAACTATGAGTTCTTATTCTCGCATGATTGTCATTCCTCAGGATGAATATGTACAATTGACTGCCATGCAGCAAGTAAAGCAACCTCTTGCAAATCAAATGTATAGGAAAGAAAGAAATTATCAGCAAAATGTTCACATCAAAGATCCACATCGTGCTGTATTATTACAATCGGAAACTGTTGAGCAATTGAAAAACTTGAAGAATAAGATGCGTGACTCTGTATCGACTGCTACACCTTTAGCATCTCGCGCACATGCCATATCTCTTTTCAACAGTATTGAACCCCATCTCAATGTAAATGATAGAGGAGAAATCATTACAGATGAAAATAAAGTGATTGATGCTTCACGTTATGAAGACTTGATTCAGTATGCGAAACGTAGAAAGTGCCGTCAGGGCTATGTTCCACCTGGTTGGACATACTTTCTTAAACTATTGAAAAAGCATAATGTACCAAAATTTGCTTTGAATAATGAGACATTGAAAGAACTTGATTCAACAGTGGCTACTGCTCCAATGCTTCAGACGATGAAAATGCCAACAAATTGGTTTAAGACGTCACCTGCTACATCCCCTCCCACACTCACTAAGCAAACAAGAGGAAGAACTCGACGTAGATCTACATCACCACTAAAACTAGTAAAAGGAAAACGTAAAACAGCTCCTCCCAAGAAATACATGTTCTCAGACTATTAATATGAAGCAGATGTGTTGCTTGCCATGTAATGAGCCGCCAGAGGTGAGTGTCGTTGTCACTTGCACTTGCTGCGCCAGCTCTCACAATGAAACTCCTAAGCAATGTGAACACGATCGCAAAACCGCTAAAGCTAAATGCTGCAGTTGTTGTAAATGTAGAAAGGCAAGAAAGCAAAAAGATGAGAAGGAGGAAAAAGAGTCAGTCGTCATCGATTGAGCGTTTGAAGTCAATCTATTATGATGTAAAACATCCGGCAGGATTTGCATCTATCAAGAAATTATCAAAAGCGAGTAGTCTTCCACAATCACAAGTGAAACGATGGTTAAAGGGTCAGGCTACCTATGCACTCCACAAACAAGCGAAAAAGAAGTACCGCATCCGCCATTATATTGTTCATGACATCGATGAACAGTGGCAAGCAGATTTGTGCGATGTCGCCTCCATTTCAAAACATAACTCGGGCAATAATTTTATTTTAACCGTCATTGATATTTTCTCGCGTTATGCGTGGGCTCAACCTTTAAAAACTAAAGAAGGGAAAGGAGTAGCAAAAGCATTCCAAACAATTTTTCGAGAAGGTCGGATTCCAAAAAGAATTCAGAGTGATCAAGGAAAAGAGTTTGAAAATCAGCATGTGCGAAGATTATTTGAGAGGCATGACATTGAGTTGTTTAGTGTAAAGAGTGCTTATAAAGCTGCACTCGTTGAACGTTTTAATCGCACATTAAAAAATCGCTTGTGGCGACATTTTACTGCCAACTTGACACAACATTGGACAAAGGTTCTACAAGATACACTCCATGCCTACAATCACTCTATCCATCGTTCTATTGGACTCAGACCAGTAGATGTAAATGCTGACAATGTAGATAAAGTGCGCGAATCATTCCAACGTAAACGCACTCATTTGGAAAGTGATGTGAAAATTGGTGATAAAGTTCGTATCTCAAAAGTGAAGAGTGTTTTTGCTAAAGGATACCTTCCGAATTGGACAGAGGAGGTATTTACAATATCAAGGATTGATCAAAAAGACTCTCCCACCACCTACAAGTTGAAAGATTACGATAATGAAGAAATTGAGGGTAGCTTTTACCGCGATGAGATTGAGGTAGTCACTGAAAGTGAAACATATTTGGTAGAGAAAATCATTCGATGTAAAAAACGACAAGGTGAAGAATGGTGTCTTGTTAAATGGACTGGTTATCCTTCAAGTATGAACTCTTGGATGCGTCGTGCCGACATCTTTCATCTACGTGATCGACAGTGATTCATGCAAAGTTGTAACTAACAATGTTTAGGGTTTGAGCTATGAATCCAACTGCCTCATTTTATTCACGACCCTCCTATGTAAGTAGTGGAGGACAAATTTACAGCGGCGCTCGCCGCCAACGTGGAGGTAGCATACTTGGTGAACTGAAATCTGTTGTAGCACCTCTCATATCCAATGTCGGAAGATCTTTAAAACGAAATGTTTTAAGTAATGCCGTTGGCTTTGCTGGTGATGTTGCTAGTGATCTTTCCAGAGGTAGAAGTTTTAAGAGCAGTTTGTTGAATCGTGGGAAGGAACGCGGTTTAAAAACATTGAAGCAGACCTTTGCTGGTGTTACTCAAGGAAAGAAATCACCTAAACGAATGAATAAAGGAAGGAGGAAACATCGCGGAGCTGGTAAGGTGCGATCTTCAGTCAAAAGGCATTCACGCAAACGTCGTAGAGGCTCTAATCATTCATCAGGCGCTAAACGACGACGCTGCTATAACTTCTAATCATGGAGTGTAAAACTTCCGGGTTTTGTTTGTTTGATCAACAAGCCATACAGACAGATATTCTTAGTTCAAGTATTGTAGATTATCATCCTCGAACAGCTGAGAATGCTGGCCCCATTGAATTTGTTATTCCTGGTGGTAGTGATGACTACATAGATTTGAGTTATGCGATGCTTGATTTGAGGTTTAGAATTCAGCAAGCAGATGGAACTGCTATTGACGATACACATAAAGTTGGACTGAACAATTTACCATTGACTACATTACTTCGCGATGTTTCTCTAACGATTGGAGAGCAGCAGGTGGAAGGTGGCCAAAGCGATTATCCCTATAAATCATATTTCAATCATAAATCACAGTTTCATCCAGCAGCACAAAAAAGTCAAATGTAAGCCATGGGATGGTACAGAGATGAAGCAGGAAAATTTGATGCTGAAACAAACAGTGGCTTTGTAAAGCGATCTTCTATGATTAAAGATAGTAAAGTATGTCAGCTATATGGTCCGCTGAATTTAGACTTCTTTAGACAGTCAAAGTTTTTACTCTGTAATACCAGCATGCGACTCAAGCTGATATTGAATAAGCCTGAATTTGCGCTGAATGCATTTGCTAAAGTTGACAATTTTAGAATTCATGTGGAAGATATTGCACTTTACATTCGTCGAGTAGTACCGAATCCAAGTGTCATTAGAGGACATGCTGAAGGCCTTAACCGCCAAAATGCCATTTACCCCATTCAGCATACAAAGCTTCTCACCTTTACAATTCCGAAAGATCAAAAGAGTTTCATGAAAGATTGCCTCTTTCCATCGGAAGCACCGAAGCTCCTCATGGTGGCAATGGTTGAAAATGATGCATTTAATGGTAATATAAAGAAGAATCCTTTCAATTTTAAACACAATCAGTTAAGTGAAATTGCTTTACGTGTCAATGGTGTGAGTCATCCTGGTCCACCCTACAAACCAGATTTTGCTGCGGATCAATTTATGCGCAGTTATGTTGATTTTATGGATGTCTTTGGCTTTTACAATACGGATGACACCAACGGACTGACTATGAAAGAGTTTAAGAGTGGATATACTATTTATGCATTTGATTTGACTGCTGACAGCGATATTAGTGCCCCCTATCGTCAAGCGAATGTGCCTCATAATATTCGTTTGGATTTGACGTTCAAAAGAACACTACCTGAGACGATCAATGTATTAATTTATGCAGTCTTCGATTCAAATATTGAAATTACAAAGTATCGTGACGTGATTCTTCAGTATAATCGTTAATGAGTTGGTTGACTGCTGACGATATTAAGACTAAAGTGCAGCGTAATGCAGACGAAGCGACGTTGAAAGCTTTCGATAATGTCTATTCGCTCGATACCTTACCACCTGCAGTAAATCACTATCCCATCTTTATTGTGCTAAACACTCATTCGCAGAATTTAGGCGGTGAGCATTTGAAAGCGATCTTTATTGGAGAAGACCGACGTGGTGAACTATTTGACTCTCTTGCACAACCTCCAAATATACCAACACAGCAGTGGTTGAGAAAACATACGCGTCAATATCAGCGAAATGAAAGCATACTACAACATCCACTTTCATCAACGTGTGGTGCTTTTGTACTATACTTCATCTTAAAACGTTTACATGTATCTCGATTTGTATCTGTTATTCAAAACTTTTCATGTAATCCATCCTCTAATGAAAAAATGATTTGTAAGTTCTATCATGATTTGAAATAAAAACATCATGTTGGAAAAATTGTTTTTTTATTTTACAATCCGCTGGGTACGTACATACTCGATGAGATAGTCTAGGATCACATTTGCTTGTACATGAGATTTTAGTCCAGTAATGATCACTTTACTATTATGAAAGTTTGCAACATGCACAGGTAACCAACAACTAATGAGAGCTGCAGGAAAAAGTTCGGGTTCATAACACAAATTGTAAGTGCTGGTACGAATCTTCAAAAATGATACACTTTCACTCAATTGAGTAGAGATCACCATATTGTCCACAGTCAGATTCGACATCACACACCTCTCCCTCTTCCATATCCGACGTAGTAGTCTTTGTAGCTCTAAGCGCATTTACTGCGCCGATGAATGAGAAAGGGCGCCGAGAATCTGTACAGTCCCATTTGGGAAGAGTTGAAGATTCCGTGAATTGTTCATCTTCACCACTAACATTTGAGGACGGCCCGGGTAATACTTGCTGTTTGGAAGCTGTTGGTGTAATGTTGTGAGATCGATTTTGGTGTAAAGTCTGAAGCGACGGAGAATGTTGACGATGGTGTAGCGATGGCGCTTCATGATGAAAGAATGAGTAAATTGAGCGATGTACCTTCCTTTTATACTCTTCCCAACTACCTTGATGAAATGTGAAGTTAGTATGGAGTTGGGAATGATAGAGTTGAATTCGCCGTTTGTTGACGCGCAACCAGATGCGATTTTCAGTACGTGAATGTCTTTTCATATAGAAGTATTTCAAATCCTTCATGATATGATGTAGAGATTGAAAATGACGATAAGATAAAGCAAACTCTCTTCTCACATTTCCAGTTGAATCTTTGAAATACACGTTTCGATCATGATCCGTTTCAATACGTTGTAGGGAATCTAATTTCCAACTCATGGTGCGTGTTAGTCATGTCTGATTAAGATTTGCATAGTAGGGTGATGAACTCACGACGAATAAATGTCATGATGGAGCGATGTATATATCTTCTATACTTCTCCCAATTGTATTTGCGAAATGAGAAACAGTTTGCGGAATGAGAATGGCAGATTTGAATTTCATTTCTGTAATGTTGAAGCCAAACTTGATCACCCAAGGAGATGAATCTTAATGTTTCAAAATATTCCAAATCCCTCATGATATCATTGAGGTTGACAAATTGTCGCCATGTTAATGTAATTCCTGTTGATGTATGACCATGAGAATTTTTGAAATGTACGTTTCCATCACGATCAACTCTGATATATTGTAGAGAGTCCAAAATCCAAGTCTCCATGATGTTATGCAAAGTCGCAGATCAGCAATATAAAAATGTCGTTTTATCATATTTTGCTTAGCAATGCGGCCGCAAATAGATTTGCTAGTAATCGAGCCGCACTCTTTTCTACTCCCATTGATCATGCACAACAGCTAAATGGAAATTGGGAAGTGGGTGTCACTCAACTTGTTCATAGCAACTGTGTCTATACTTTTGATCATGAGGTGATGACTATTAATATGAGACGCACAGCTGCTTACCAATGTGAAAAGGGGTGCCGAGTATACATTCCACAGTGGCCAAAGAAAGATCTCTTATCATGTAAAAAGTTTATATATGATTTCTTGAATAAAGCGTGTAAACATATTGTCCAATTTACTCCGCACAATGATGATCATAATTATGTACATCATGTAGTTGAGAAAGATTGGATTGTTGGTTTAAGTCCAAGTTTAAGAAATGATTTAGGTTACCTCGCTAGCGCCTTAACAAGCTATGATAATTATAACGTTAATTACCACCCAAGTGGTCATAAACAGTTAATATATCGAGAGGAAGCTTATTATGTAGATCTTATTCCAAAAAATGAGAAGACGTTGGTGAAGAAGATTGTGATTAAGCCAAGAAAGACAAACATGACTCCTGAAACATTATTGAAGAAATTTAATTATCTCCTTCGAGTTGATGGTAAACAAGTGGCAACATTGACTTATATCAAATCATCTAATCATATTGCAATAAGTAAATTAAATGATGATGATCTAGTATTAGTTTGTTCAAAAGATTTTCATCAGTTCTTACGACATCGTTCTGCAGCTGTTCATGGAAAATTTGATATGCAACATTTACCATGTGAAAGGTCAAATCAATTTGATACAGAATGGACCGTATCTTTATACAGAAAGTGTGTAGAGCCTTTAGGTGGTATCTTACATGAAACAAGAGTTTTGATGCCTCGCATTATTACTTCAGTTAAATTGGTTGTAGATTATTTAAATGAAGTTATTAATGACCAACAAATTTCATTTTCTGAAAAATAAGGTACTTTGTCTCTCACTATAAGTGGAAAAGGTATTGAACTAATTATGGATAAAACTCTAATGGACATTTTGGGTTTTGATCAAAATATCTTTAAAAGTGGTACTGTAACCAAAGCTAGCGCAGACATGTCGCTATCGCGTCGTATTAACTATTTTCAGATATATTCCAATATTGGTGAAGATGTAAGTGTGGGAGATGTTGAAGTTCCATTGCTAGCAATGATACCATACCAGCCAAAAAGCTGCAGTATTTTATCTGAGCATACTTTCAAGAAAGTGCATTATACAAAGCTGAAATCAAACTACATCCCACAAATTGATATTGCCATTTATGACGATGCTGGTGCGTTGATTCCTTTTCATAAAGATGCTGTGACAAGTATCACACTCCATTTCCGAATGAAGAGTTAATGCAAAAGTATGCTAATATATTTTTCCAATGTGAATAATATGGAAAGTGAAAATAAGGACTCGTTTCTAATCTACTTGCCCAGTAATGCTTCTATGAATAAATTTCCCAAAAATAAACCATCAGACTATCGAGTAGAATTAAATCGCCCACTACATTTAGAAGGTGAATGGGAGGTTGGCGTTTCTAGTATTTGCTATGATAGCAATATTCAGAATGTGAATGATGTGGAAGAAATGATATTGACTCCTCGCACCCATGATGGAATAATGATGAATAATGCATTCCAGTTCCCATACAATTTAACGTCAGATGGAAAGTGGAACTATGAATGGATTCAGATAAAATCAGATTCTTATGAACCATTCGGGAATGAGAAAATTATTAAGGCATTCAACAGTGGTAATACTTCCATCATGAAGAATAAGGATCAGAAAGCTTATGAGTTTACTATCTATCATTGGAGTGGGAGACAGTTCCTTCGCTTTCATTCTTTTACTAAAGGTCTTACACTGAGGTTGGATAATGAATTCTATCCGCATCTCGGATTTGGCCATGGACTACATCTAACGTCAATTGCTACTGCAAATGTTGGAAAAGTTTATTCAAATCGAATGAATAAATTTCATTATAAATTTAAAATATTGATGAAGATGTTGTAGAATGTGAAGAACGCATCATTTTGAAAAAGCGTGGTGTTCAACCTTTATCACTTATTGAGTTAGTAAAACGATGGAATGAGACTGCGGGTAAGAAGTATGGAGAGAAACTTATGGCGGACAAAAATAACTTGGTCATTCAGAAATATAATGGCAAACTTACAGTTTATTTCTCTCCAACCTTGCGTCATTTTGTAAGACATTATACACCTATTATTGGAAGCGGTCTGGTGTATGCTTCTCATGAATATCACATCACACTAAAGCTGATTCAGTTAATGATGAATGGTGGGTGGACATCTATGGTGATCGCATCAAGTAAATTTACCAGTCTTATGAAGAATCTAAAGTTGCTATCAATATAATGCCGCGTCTATATCATACAGTTGAAAGCTTCATTCATGTAGTAAATCCTTATATACAACAGAAGTTGAAGCATGTGATGAAAAGTAAATATGATGTAAAGACACACCACATTTCGTTTTCAATTGAAAATCAACGCGTTGTTCTGAAACTGGGTGATGACATTCAATGCCAATTGAGTAAAAATTTGAAAAAACTCTTTGGTTTTTCAATGCTACAAACTGTGCTTACTGCTGCGCATACGATTGGTATAGAAACACCAACGACACTTGATAAACATGAACAGCACCTTTACATTCAAAGTGATTTGATTCTTCCTATTTCTGTTGGTGAGAAAAAAGAATACATTTTACGTGATTTCATTCATGATAAAGACGCTTCATATGGATTAGTCGAGAAGATGTTTGAATCTATTTTCCATCATCCCGTCGTCAAACAAACTATACCCTCTATTGCTATCAAAATTACCAATTGTTTACAAGAGTGCATCCATGTGAAAGATACTAAATCCCTCGTAACTTTAGTGTTTCGGAAAACAAAGTGAAGTCATTGTGATATGTTATTGAAATAAAAATATGTGTATGAAAAAGTCTTTTCACAGATATAGGGGGAATGGGCTGACTGTAGGCATATATTCACAAGGAAGAAACGATCTCATGCGATACATAAAACAACCATGTATATCTACAAAAAGCAACATCAAAATACTGAGTTAAAGTTGATTATGTCAATACATCTCCTGAATGTGGTAGCGGGAGTTTTATTCTTTTGGGTGGAGGTATGTTTGTGTCAGGATGTCCATGTGGAAGAGATGTGTTATGTCCTATCCAATACCTCTTATCCTCCCATGCTGAAAGCGCTCGTTTCTTGAACGTGTGCGTTTTCACAGTATGAACTTGAGATTTTAAGATTGTCATATTGACAAACGTTATAGTTTTATTTTTATAGGCCTTCTTATAGGACCGATGTTTCATTTTGTGAACAATGGATTTTGATATACCTTTAGCACGCTTAATACTATCCGCACATTCTTTTAATTTCATGGAATACATTTTAGGACGGAGGAGAATCATTTCATCTATTTCCTTTCCTGCTGTTTCATCCTTAAAACAACCAAGTTTGGCTTTATTGTGTATGGAATAGAGTGGATGAGTGGGATTGTAGTTAGATGTGTCGAAATATTTTTCTAATGACTTACCTACTTCATTAAAATTTAAATCTTTTTGAGTGGTAATTCCTAAAAAGAAACTATCTGTATCACCACCCAGCAAGCGAACCTCTTTTACGAAAGGGCATGGCTTTAATATTTTGTAGAAGAGTTGATACATTTCAAGCTTGGAATAATCTAAAACGGCTTGCCCAATATAGATGGGTTTGCACAACTCAACTTCTGATTTTATCATTTTAACACCTACAAGATCCTCATCGATGATGTCTCTATCAATGAAAAGAGGTGATGAGGTCAATTTGTGATATTTTTGTTCATCAACGACTAGTTTGTAGTTCATAAGTTTTCTAACATCCTCCATGGTCTTTCCGAAAAGACTGTTATTCTTATATTTATAAAAATCCTTTTCAAAATTATTTTGGGCGAGTGCACGTTTTTGACTGTTACTATCTATGTAGGGTTTGAGGAAGGCTTTCTGTCTAAATTTGATAATGCGGTGAACTGACTTTAGAAGAATGCCCATTTCTAAATAGAATTTTAGTATGCAGAAGTGCACGAGATAATTTTTCTTGTCATATTGGGTGAGCAAAAGTTTGCGGCATGGTTTGTACCTTGGCTGTCCACACTCTGTTAAGTTATTATGAAATTGTGACATGAATGGTGAAAACATATCTTCAGTCACTTCACCAGATTCAGGTGCGAGTGGGAAATCAGCAGTTTTATTTTTAATACTATTTGGATAAATCAAATCCACTTCAAAATAATATCCCCAATCACCTTCATCTGGAATCTTCAGAATGTTTGAAGGGTTGGAGTAATACGCAAGCTTATCTTGATTTAACCAACTAAACTCGGAAAGAGGTAGTGGTTTAGACAGTGAACTGCCATATAAATTATTTTGGTCATAGTACTTTAGGTGGATATGATCATCACTTACTGTTTTAGATTTTATATGATGTTTATTTACAAATGTGAGACCACCGCGTATTCCGCGCTCAAATATGTTATACATCTCGGGGTCTTGTAAGAGATGGATGGTCTCACCAGTCATTTTAAAGGCTGATTTAAAGGACATGGCTGGTAGACTGACAAAGTGGACAGGATCTAATTTGTCTTCTTCTAATGCCACTCGTCGAAATTCCTGAAAGACATCAGCCAGCAAAATGACATCTAATTCTAAGTAAGCGATCATATAATCGCCAAACGTTTTACAATCAAATTTTAACCATGCCTCTTGAGCATGTTCATAGTCCTCTACTGGACAATCTTCACCCGTCAAATCGTTTTGGAATTTGTCAATGGAAGGAAGGGTTGTTTCATTTAGTTTAGACATTGAGCTAAAATACGCATAGGGAAAGACTCCTTTGCGAGTGATTATTTCATCCGTTAAGTTTGGATAGTGTTTCTTCAAAGTTTGACTATGGGGAAGAAACTTGAGATTACGAACGAGAGAAGCTAGTGACGCTGACATGAATTGGAATGAATCTAAAAATTTTATTTCGAAGAAGACTGTCTTATTTTCTTTAGTTTTATCTACTGGTACTTTTGCTGTCATTGCCATGAATTTTTCTCTCGTTTGCGCTATTACATTAAACTGCCACGATTTCATCTGGCTCAACCCTCTTTTTATGAGCATATGACTGTCATAGCCCTCAAAGTTATGAAAAATGACGGGTGGTACACGACGTCTCAACCTAAGTGAAAAGTTACATTTGGAGCAGAGTGCGTTTCTAAATTTACCAGTGATGTGATCATGATCACGCACTTTCTTAATTTTATCGTCATCAAACGTTTTATGACATTTAGGGCACGATGTGCAACTTTCAAATTTCTGTTTGTCTTCATCTGACATATGTAGTGACTTACGCTGCAATTGGGAATCATATGATTGTTGAAATTTAGCAGCTTTATCGAGAAATTCTAGAAATTTTGAAATACAATCTTCACCTTGCCAAGTATGCATTTTGTTTCACCTATTTCTAAAGTGGTCATGCCATACTTCATAGCAGGATATGGCTGCTGGCTTGTGGATGATATCATCAATGTAGCATTCTATGTCTGCGTAAATGACACGCAGGGGACTTAATTCGTCACCATTATCCCTATGTGAAAATATTTTATCTTTGGGCATGCGTTCCATTTGTAATTTACCTCGCTTGCACCATTCATAGTGAGTTTCAAATTTATCTTTACTCCAAAAGGGGCGGATGCAGCGGTCGCATACAAAATGTTCACCTCTTTTAGAGTGCCCCAAGTGAGTGTACAAGCGAGAGATTTTGGGTATACCACAGTAGTGCCATTCCTCGCTATCATCTTGTTTTACTAATAAGAGGTTGACTACACGTTCATAACAAGTTGAACGTGAATTATAGCGGGCACCCTTCAACCCCTTCTCCAACACGTGAACGACAATTTTAATCTGATTATGTTTTTCGAATGTTTCTACATCTTTTATTTTCATGTTGCTACTATCACAACCTTCAAAGTCTAGTTCATCCTCCCACTGTCTATAGCTATAGGTGCGATCTCGATGCGCGTTGATATCATTATAGTGAAGGATGGATAGGACTGCGTATTTGAAACACTGCGACTTACAATCGACATTGATGACAGCTTTCTTATTATACAACGTTTTTGGTAGTTTAAATGTGCCTCGAGCTGCATGACTTTCTAATAGGGAAATTTTGAATATGGCTGAGTCCACACCATCAAAAATGAGAGCGCTGTCGCGTTGATTGAATTTATCTACATTTGATTTTAAACATTGAATGTGAAAATTTAGCCAAGACTCGCAGTCTACAACTTCGGTTGCGGAAGAGGAAGGAACATGAAACTGTATTCTCTCCGTCACTTGACCCGTTTGAAAATCTATTTTAATATATTTTAGTTTAAGGTAGATGAGCGCCTTCATTCTAAAATTGTCTAAATTGTTGAAGAGCGCTTCGATAATGTTAGAATTTTGAAGGAGCCACTCAGGAAAATCTACTATTTGAGCATTGGACTCCATGCAGTAGTCGCGTACTAAATTATTATGTGAAACATTAATGAGGGAGATGGTAGAGGTACCGTTGATGTAGTGATCATTTGCATGCGTGTGTTGAAGTCTGTGCGAAGATCGCTGAAAGTGACTATCAAAAGAAAGAGGGCACAAATCGCAAGGAAAGGAGATGTCATCGTCAGAATCAACTTCACCTCCGGAGATTGACGCCGCTTTGCGTTGACACACACGTTGTTTGATGTGTCGAAGGAGACTGTGCTTCCTTGTAAACATATGTCCGCAGTCGGCACATTCCCACTCGTTGCCTTGTCGCGAGAGTCCTGAGCTGGAACTCACATCACCTGAAAGAGAAATCATTCTATCATCTCTGTTCAAGTCTCAGTGTATTGTTACAACCTACCTTGACTCAACAACTCTAAACTTTCCTCGAGAAGGGAGGGCGTTGGTGATGAAGTTGATGCCTGAAATTGAGGAAGATGCTATTAGCCACACGTTTGAGGGAGATGAGTGAAGAAATTTTCAACTTACCATTTCAACGAAATTATGTTTAAGCTTGATACTTCAACAAGATAGAGACTTCACTCAAATTTGGAATTCACGAGAGAGCAGTTCACTTGTACGCCTCAAATAATAACAGAATTCGCCAGAGAACTCTTCACTTATACGTCTCAAAGACAGAGTGAAATGACACGAATGTCACTTTACATATATACTTTCATATTCATCATTCATTGGCTGTTCATTCTGATTGGTTGCTTGTTTATACTTAAGAATTAGAAAACATTTCAAAGTTATTATTCACAGTCAACATGACAAGCCCTCCGACAGCGCCGAACACAAAATTCTCTTCTCCATGCACAACACCAAAGGCGCTCGTTGCACCAAACGCTCCAACGAAGGGGAAGGTGGAGAAAATATACCGACTGGACAATATCAGAAAGTTGTCATTACCAGCGGACGACGAAGAGGAGAGTGTATGTGAGAAGGAGTGTCCCGACTTAGCAGGCGTGAGGTGGAAGTATCTGCAGTACGATACTGATGATGTGATGGAGATCACCAGCACCAAATTCCTCCACCAATTATGGGAATGGTACACCCCTAACTCCCAGCCACGAACTATGGCGGAGTGGGAGTACATCGACAAAGTTAGGCTCGCGGTAGAAGAACGATTAAAGCAAGTGAACTGTTTTTGCGATCTATGTGAAGCCAGACTCTGGGACGATATTGACGATGAAAACCTTTTGAAATACATGCCATAATAAATTTTTATTTCGTATTATCTTTGCTTTCATACTGACGTACTTGAATGGGGCTTCAGTGGATGATTAAACCATGTATACTTTTTCATTTGGAAATAGTAGCACGCTTAGTCTAACTTGTAAATCTTATAACATTTCATATGGGCGATGATGGTAGATGAAATAGTGTTAAAGGGGGGACGTCAGACTCGAAGCAACACGGTGGCTCACCACGACCGACTCGACTGACAGGAGGGGGGGACGTCAGCGACGGCGGCCATCTTGCGCGGTCCAGTGGTGGAGTTTTACTTACTACTTCTGTGAAGTGATAATTTATGTTCATTTATCTTAAGAGCATTTATAAAGCGCACAAAGACAGGTAAGTCAAGGCGCTGAAAAGAAAACTCTTCAGTGACCGAGGAAAGGTGTTAAGAACTGTAAATCACTCGGAGAGGGAGAAGCTGTTCAGACGGAGAGGGAAGCTGTTCCATAGGTAAGGTCCGGATTGTTCCGCAGGTTAGTTCCAAAGGTTAGGATAATGTCACTGGATGCCGAAAAAAATGTATCGGATAGATCGCTGACCGCTAGAATGCGAAGATAACCCATATCTTAGGAAGAAGAGCAACAGCAGGGCACGCAGTATTCTCTATAGAATTTGCATTCAATCTCTTCAAATTCTAAGGTCGCGGAAATTGAGATTTCGTGGCCTGAAATGATTTATCATGAACTTGAATTATCTAATTTTCGTCATTTTTTTCATATTTTTTCTCAACATTAGCTATATATTTTATTATATAGCCATGATTTTGAAAATGTTTCATTTTCATGATGCATAAATTTAAAGTTTGAATTGAATTGATAAATATAATTGAATAATGTTCTCCTATGTGCATTAATTATACTGCAATCTTAAAATATTTTTCTCTCCAGTTCGCTGTGACCTAGACAGCAGATGAAACAATTTAATTATAATTGAAACTGCGCAGTAAAATATCAACTTGATCGAAATAAGCACAGTTCGGTGCACCGGCCCAAAAACCGGTGCGAGCAGAAGAACCGGTGCACAGCGCACAGTCCTACTAATTATTAACATCCTCGTTACTTTCACGAATATGCAATGGCGGACTCTTACAGCATATTCATCCATACAGTGCATCTGTAGCCTTCACCAATAACTTGTGGTGTAATTGTCAATTCTGTTCTATTATATTATTGGGCTATTGCTGTAGGCCCTACTTCATAGCAATTGCTTTTTGATGCTATGTATTGCATTTTAAATCTATATGGTGTCCATTCTCCTCGAGGGATAGAATCATTTCATGTATTTTATCCTTACCCACATCCATGTGCGTTTCCGACTTCATGGATCGTTGCCGCATAAAATTGTATTTTGCGACTATATGCTGTATGTTGTATATATGACATTGTCCTTCCGTAGAGCACTTTGAAAATGCGATGCTACCTAAATTTAATTAATTAAAGCTGAAACTGAATTTTTTCACCGAGGTGCTACAAAGCCGGGACATTCATCTTTCACGAAATACTCTTTCAGGACACCGGGACAAATGCACAAATTCGTGACTGTTTCAGTTAAGTCGGGACATGTATTAACATTGGGTTGGTGAATTAACCTCATAATAAAGAAGTGTTTTTCCCGTCCTTCTAAAAGCTTTCAATTCATGAACTGAATGGCAAGTTTGCTTACATTTAGCCAAAATACCAAATGCAATTAGGCCTATCTATGGTCAACTTGATTCGAATCATTTTAACTGTTGCAGTATAACTTTGATCGAAAGGTTTTTTTACTTATCGAAGAAGTACTAAAATGCAATATAGTTCATCAGAGTGTGGGTCTCAAGAATTGTCATTACATTTACATTTTCAAATACTGCAATAAGCTTATAGCTTTTATCTATTTGTCACACTTTTTGCATGCTGCTGCATTTTATTGCAGTTCCTAACAGTAGTCCGTCATCAATGGATCTCGTGAAAAGTGGAGGAACTTTGAACATCAGTTGGGAGGAAATCCCAGAAATTGGACGCGGTGGAATAATTCAAGGTTTGTAGATAGTAGTATGTATGGCCCAATTGATGCGTTTTTTTATTCGTTTATGAAAATCGTTTAGTTGAAAATACTCTAAGACTTTTCCACCCTTTTGAGCAGATAGCATTCAATATTGATTTTCCTTACTTTAGCATAAGTCATTGTATGACTTATATTGTTCAGTTTCTATAAGAAAAAAAGTCGGCAGACTTTAGAAAGAAATGTAGAAAGATGCGAAGCAATGTCACTTCTATCTACAAGCTACTTACTATGCAAGAAGGTCGCACCGCGACTTCAAGCAGTGTGAAGTGATAATGCTAACACCGGATGCCAAAAAAATATTTCGGACATGCAGGAAATTAACGGACCCGAACTGCAAAGCTGTTTGTTTTTATGTCGAAGATCCGAAATTGTGACAAACCGATATTGAGTTTTCTACCTGGCAGTTTGTAATTTTCGGTTGCTTGTTATTTTGTAAAAATTTTCAACTGGTGTGATTACACTGAACTTCTGATATCATCTGACTTACCTGTGGGAACGATTTTTTTCTGGCATCATCACAAGGAGTAGCTTACTTGGTACATTATACTGAACTGATGTCTTTGCATCCGATGTGCAATGTTACACATTATTTGAAACCGGCGCTCCAGCTGGCCTCGGCCCCGAGGCTACACATCAAGGAAGACGAAGAATTTTACAAATACGAGTAGTACATATACCGGTACTTCTCTTTATGAAATTGCTTTCTTTTTATCAAGATCAACCAAAAATTATCAAGATTATGTTTTTGAGTTCTTGAAGAACATTTTATCAACATGGCTTTAACCCGAGTTTAAATTATTGACATCCGTAGTCGTATAGGCTAACCCTCTGGTGTCGCAACTGATAAAAATACATAAACACAAAGATAAGAAAGCGAAAATTTGGTATTATCAAGGACTAGATCTACTACCTGTGACTAAATCCCACTGAGTTCGAATCCTGCTAAGTCCATCTCAATTTTGTATCGTATGCATTGTTCATAATTTTCGAGAGAACAGAGAGAAGTGACACTTTGGGAGATGACACTGACGTGGTTATCACGGTACACTTTATAGTAATATTATTGAACCCACTATTCCGGTCATATTCCATTGAATACAACCTGACAAGTGTATCAATAATTAATTCAGACGTGGGAGTGCAGAATTGAAGGGCGACTTCTTGTGTCATTTTTCTTAGGGTTTACTGGAGTAAAATCCATAGAAAATGATGTCGTGCGAAATGTGATTCGCGATTGGTATGGATTGATGACATCATAGAATTCTATGAATCATGCAAAGGCGTCTAAATATCATTTGTATATATATATAAATTAATAAATTAGATCAGAGCAAAATGTCGATTGATATAATAAAAAGAAAAGCACCACAGATCATTGATTAGACACCGACATGTTTCTGCCAACTGTGTTGACTTCTCAATGCGAAATTAATTATATTGGAGTTCAAGAAAATTCAAAGTCATAAAAATAGATAAATCATGTACACATGCACATAGATTTCTGTAAATAAAATCTCAAAATAATTAGCTTATAATATCGAGAGGAGAATGGAATTTCTTTATGAAAGCTTTTTCATTAAGTTCTCTATCCAATTTGGTTGCACCAATGGGCATTTCATAAAAGTGAATCAGAAAAATTCAGAGACATCTCACAATCACAATCTCTAATATGGTTGCTCACACGGAGGAACGAATATCTTTGATCACGAATCTGTTGCTTGTGGACAGTGACTCTATGACGAAGTGTATCACCTGACTTACCTATGCAAAAGGGATCGCAGCCCTTACAAGTGAGCTTATAAATGAAATCAGTAGAATCACAGCTAATATCATGTTTGAAAGAAAAGTGATTTACTATCCCGTTCACATTAAAAGAAGTTGTGCTTCCTACTTCAACATAAGCGCAACATCCACATCTTGATTGGCCCCATTTTGTGACACCTTATATGATCATTCTCTTATTCCTACGCAAGATTGCTAAAAGATTTCGTTTATCTCAAAAGCCTTGGAACCAGTCCAGGAAGCATTTAGAAAAAGTGCTTTGATGGCTTGATGCCGGTGTCTGTGAATGATACCTTTTGTATGTGCAGTTTATAATGCTTTCTCCTAAAATGATTCTATGTCTGTCTCCTGTCCAACTTCTCAAGTTTTAGTGAAAGGCTTTAGTTCACTCCCATAAAGCAAGGTGATGCGTATTCCATTACCGATCGTACATTGCTGGCATACACTGTAAGATGGAGATATCCTCGGCTCACTAACGGTTTGAAGCTTATGCAATAGGTGAAAACGCCTTTTGACAGTAGAGCATAAATTTTCAATATGAGAATTCCATGAAAAGTTAGCGATAAATGTCACGCCCAAAAGTTTGAATTCACTAACCATTGGAATAGAAGGAAGTGGAAATAAAGGGCGAAAAGATGAAGGGGCACAGAATAGTACCTTGGGCAATGTCAGTGCGCATTTCAAATGGCTGTGAAAAGCGATTTCTAAATTTGATCTGTGACATGTGTTGACTGAAATAATTTTGCAACCAAGCCAGAAAACCTGATGGAGAGTTGAGATCATTCAGCTTTTGAATTACCTTGCTGTTATTTAGACGCTTTGGCATTTGGCTTGTAGCCATACTGACTTACTCCGCTGGTACTGACAAATTGTTGTCGAGCTTATCCAAAATGAATCTCTCAAGCAGCTTTCCTTTTCAGGAATAACCGTTATTTTTATCGTATTTTATTGAGGTCGGGTGGACTTTCTTTTTGGGACAGGAGATGTGATTCCGTTTTTCCAATCTGTCTGTAATTTTGGAACATAGGCCTAGTAGCTATTGGGCGGGCCAGAGCGCATGCTAAGGAGCTGAAAACAAGGCTTGGTTTTGAAGGGATACCTGATACCTCTAGCATAGCTCTGAGCGCGCATTATGACATCACCCTCCTGGTTTGTCTTTTCAACATGCTATATATCCACGATAATGAGGACTAATGCATTTCTTGAGATAATTTAATGCCTTTCAGGTTATTATTTGACATACTTCAAAGCTTCTGGAGGTTCAGTAACAGTCATTTCAACTCAATCTCGAACCCAGACATTAACGGGATTAGATCCTGCACAGGAATATGCCGTTTATATCATTGGTTTCAATAAGATTGGAAATGGAACTGCCTCTGTATCAGGAATTTCAAGTAAGTTATCAGAATTTCAACAGCATCACACGTTTTATCTATTTGAATTTGTTATTTGAACATTTTACAAGGTGGATAATCCTTAAATTAATACTTTTACTTTCCAGACACGAAACCTTATTTTGATTATGCTAGTATTACTCCTCTATATTGTTATCAAGTAATTCCGGGAAGTCCTTTACGAGATAAAAGTATTGGATGTTGGGTTTTTCCAGCGGCAGCTTTTGTTTTGGTAGTTTTCATATCAGTTACTGGAATCCTCTTGTGTATCGTCGCTTACAAGAGCGGGTAAGTTCATCAGATTATAAATTTGAATTTGTTTAGTGTTCTAACTTATATCAGTCACACTTATTGTGACTTGTTTAATTGTCGTAATCACATAATTAGATCGTCTAACGAGCTATATCTGATTCTGTGGTAGCAATGCTAACAAATGTTGCATGTAAATAGCATTGATAGAGTTAAATTGAGTTGTTAATAATAACTCAATAAATTATAAATAGAGTATCTTATGGTCTACCTCTTGCTCCGTTTTGTGATTATTCATGTATGTACTATTGAGCTAATCTGTCAAAAAGGCATCATGAGCGAAAAATTGTTTAGATTGATCTGATGCCTTATCTGACCACTCATGTTTTTTTTTAATCTTTTTTCAGGAAATTTATGATGCGCTGTACCCAATAGGCTCACAGCGCGGGACAGTGCTATGAGCACAATAATCACAAAAAAGTACAATAAATCAACAGTCATTAAGTACGTGTAAGTCATCCATAAGCTTCTGATAAATGGAATGCTTTCAATTGTCTCTTGAAGAATTTGAGTGAATTTGCACTGCGTATTGATAGAGGAAGACTGTTCGAAGCAAGAAGAGCAACGTATCTGAATGAACATCCACCAGAAAACTTTTTTGTTTATCTTAGGCACTTTGAGCAGGGTTTCAACACTCGACGATCGAAGACAGCGGGAGGCAATGGGCAAATTACACAAATTTAGATCTTATGCATTACTACAACTTTACCTACAGATTCACGGTTAGTCCGATTATTAAATGTAACAATGATAGAAAATTTCTGTACTCAGAGGCCCTGTACTCATTATTGAAGGACTTGCGTGTGACAAATTGACATATCACTATGAAATCCTGGTTGCAGTACTAAACAACGACCTCGTGCCAAAAGTCAATCTTGCTTCTGAACGCTTTAAATTTCGACATTTAAGCTATGTTGATAGAATCTTCCCGTATCTGAATGAACTACAGAATGCAGCAAAACATTATGATTTTGATAGCAGCACTCTTGATGCTGTCGAAAAATCAGAATATTCAGAATATCAGATATTGTCATTCGTTTTTCGAAAGCAAGTTATTCGAGTAGGGCTACTATTTATTCAAGTCAACCAGACATAGCAGGTCTAAATCCAAGTATCTACCGAGAGAAAGGGGACATGTCATCATTGCCTCAAATCAGGGCATATTAAAAAAACTATTTTCCCAGAAAGCGAAATCGAGAATCGCCAGTTCCATTTGACCAGATCAGAAAGGCAGAGGACCAAGGTTGGGTAAAAAATATGTTTAATTGAAAAAACACGTTTTTTATAAAATGTGTAAGCTCATCAATCATGTCATTAAATATATACATGTAGACTCATCATCTATAATGAAAAATAAATTCATATCAAAATTCGATGAAATGTTTTTCGAAATTGTGATATGTTGAGCAAATGAGATTTGAGAATTGTAATGACGTTTGTATTATGCTCCGTTTCTAGCCTGAACAAATAGTGCTACTATATTAAATACTAAACAATAAATGACATGGAATTTACATTAAGGATGGATTACAGAAACAGTACACATTTAGATAATGTGAATATGCTGACCTACTGCCTACATCCCATGAAAGTGATGTATTTATAAAATAATGAGAATGTTGACTAATCATGATGTAAATTATATGACTTTTGTATTTCACGAAATAACAAAGTGCGTGATGCTGCAATAATTTAGAACAAGTTCGTGATGCAATAAATCGATAATCATGATTATACAGTAACATTTTTTAGTTTATCTGTTCATTTGATTACAAAGAAAATGCATTTCCCCGTCCTTCCTCCGAGATCATCCGCAATATGTCATACGTCAATCCCATTGTACTAAATTGACATTCGAGAGATGTTGTGCTTCCAACGATTCCGAACAAGTTTCGTTTTTTCGGCGGTAATCATCAATTTTGTCTATACAGATTTGCAGCAAGTAAGGCCTAGCCTATCGGTGGTTGCACTGTCATTGTCGTTCGTTTTTCGATCACATGCTTATAAGCGTCGTCTTTCATACAGGACATTTCACTTATTTACCACTTCACCCATAGCTCCATCGTCCTTTTGACTTGTCTAAGAAATTTGACGCAGGATTCAAAACATGAAATATATCTTGTCCATGATCCTTAAAGTATCAAGTTAAACTTTTTGACCATGGTCTTTCAGATGATTGCATGATGTAGTTGACTACTCGATAGGTGATCCATTTTGATGTAGCCTAGTGTAAAGATAAAGAAATATTCCCCAAAATTTCTTGTCGAAATTATTTTCATTAAAAATTTCAATTTACAAGACCGGCCTTCGGCGTCCAGCACTTCACAGTCGATGGTAGCGAACTCGTATATGGTTGTATGATGCTTCGGCTGTATTCTTGAATGATACTTAGTCGACAGCCATGTGGCTCCCTGGAGAGGAATTCAACATACCAGGCGTGGAATGACGCTCGAAGGAGGATTTTGAAAGAGTTAAATCTTTAGATTTCCTCCTAGAAAAAGCATTGCGACTGCAGTCATATATAATTAAGCTGCTGTTTACAATAAATGGCAGTGTCAGATTTGGTAACTAAGAAGAAAAATTGACTAAATATCAGAGTGCTCTAATATCAGTCGATTTGAGATTTAAACTCACGAATTTGACACCTAGAATTCAGGAATTGTGTGGCAACCATCAGACTAAATGCAGTCATCGTCTTTCGTCATTAGTATTTTGTTGTAATCTTTCTTGATAGCATTTCCTAAATGCATGGACTTACATACTTCCTGATCAGGCACCTGAAAAGTCTGTGTTTGAAACTGTGTATTGTTACTATCTGTGACTTCTTTTTTAAACTTGAATAATTTAGATGGAGGAATTAAGCATACTTTCAGCGTTTAGGGACAAATCTGAGCAAAAAGATAAAGAACCATTGCTAACGCATCGATAAAGCTGCATTAGTAATCACTTTATAAAAACATGTTTTAAATAAACTGTGTTTTTAACACTTTTTTGAACATTTTGTTTAAAACACTAGCCAACCTAAGAGGACCGCTACTTCAGTAGCATTTTCACCACAAATAATCTCACTTCATTTCCAATGAGATGGAAGAGCTGCAAATTTTATGTTTGCGAATAGACAGAAATAGCAAACAGCGCTACACTTTCAGCTGTTTCCAATATTATAACTTATAACAGTTATAATATATATAACTGTTATATTCTTTAACTTCTTTCATTTATGACTGGTATATATGCATGTATGTATGATATTTTGATAATTTAGTCACAATCTCCACCAAGTCGCTAGCACAGAAAAACAACGCATGTAGCAGATTCAACTTTAATAGCGCGTGTGCCCCCCTCTAGCTCCAATATATTCAGTAATCCGAGATGGCATGGATTCACAAAGTTTCAGAATGAAGGATGTTTCAAGGAGAAGCCACTGCTCTGTCAGTATTTCAGAGAGAATCTTCAGGGACACTGGTGGAAGTGAATAGCGGTCTCTCACTCGCCGCCTTAACTCGTCCCAGACTTGTTCAATGGGTGACAAGTCAGGTGAGCGTACAGGCCAGTCAACGGTTTGAATGTTCGACCTCCTAACAGTGGCAATGACAGCCGAGGAGCGATGTGGTCTTGCGTTGTCGTCTTGGAAGACGAGATCCTCCACCCTGACCACTGGGGCGACAACAGGAAGCACAATTTCATTGAGATACCTCTCTCCAGTCAACGTGCCTTTGATGATGACTGCTGTCGTTCGTCCGCCATGCCAAGTGCCACCCCACAGCATAACACTTCCACCACCATATCTGTCGTGTTCTTTAATACAGCATGGGGCAAAGCATTCACCTGGAAGAGGATGCACTCTGACACGACCGTCATTGAAATCCAGAGTGAATCTCGATTCATCGGTCCACAAGACTTTCTGCCAGTGATGGTCATTCCATGAGCGATGGGCATCACACCAGGCAACTCGTCTTCTGCGGTGCTCAAAACTCAATGGAATTAAGACAGCTGGTCGTCGCGATTGAATTCCAGCTTCTCGCAATCTTCGGTAAGCCGTTCGAACGCTACAGTCTATATTTGAGGCACTCTTCCAGTGTACGACTAGCTTTGGGACTGGCACAAATCTATTCCTCTTTGCACAGCCAGTCTGCTTTCCTGCAGACTTTCTTGGTCGACCAGATCCCTTCTTCTTTTAACATCTTAGTCCTGGAGCCAGCGTGAAGTTGTGCAGGGAACGAGGTAGTGCATAAAACTTTCACATTGCATAGTACACCTCTAACCTACTGCAAAACTTCGCGTCTGCCGGATCAGATCATTTGCTTTTCAGAAATAGAGAGGATAACAAAATCCTATGTATTTCCAATGGTAAAATTGTGACACTTGAGGTGTTGACTCCATTTTTTCGAAATTTTGCTCATAAAAGTTACACAAAATGGTATTTTGTTGAACTGGTTATTATAGAAATCATCTACAGATCATGATCCTTCAAATGAGTTATCATTCATTGACAGAGGATGAAGTAAAGTGTACAAACAGACACTTTTCGTTAAAGTATATCAACAATTTTCCTGAAATTTCTATGTTAAAATTTGCAGTTACACCAACGTGAAGTGTCTGTTTGTACACTTTACTTCATCCTCTGTCAATGAATGATAACTCATTTGAAGGATCATGATCTGTAGATGATTTCTATAATAACCAGTTCAACAAAATACCATTTTGTGTAACTTTTATGAGCAAAATTTCGAAAAAATGGAGTCAACACCTCAAGTGTCACAATTTTACCATTGGAAATACATAGGATTTTGTTATCCTCTCTATTTCTGAAAAGCAAATGATCTGATCCGGCAGACGCGAAGTTTTGCAGTAGGTTAGAGGTGTACTATGCTATGTGAAAGTTTTATGCACTACCTCGTTCCCTGCACAACTTCACGCTGGCTCCCGGACTATCTCCTTCTGCTTTCCATCGACACCACCACCTCCAAACAACGACTCTAGTAGTAAGCAAGTGACAAACACTCGACCGGCGCGCCCCCACCCCTCTGGAACGACAGAGTGTCGTGGTGTGCCGGCCAGGTGGGTCCACGTTCACAAACTGTTCGCTGACGTCCCCCCCCCTCTGGAACGATAGAGTGTCGTGGTGGACTTGGGCGACCGCCAGGATTAGTCTTGAGGCTATAGTGTGTGATGTTTTTCGTGCTGAATGTTGGGTTGTAAAATGGGCTGTTTCGAGTGGAAGGAGTGGTCGGATGAGAAAACGGAGGCCGGATTCGGATTCAGCGTGAAATTCTGCATCGGTATGGTGAATTTGAACGCCATCGGAGAGAAAACATTTTCGCTGACGTCCCCCCCCTCTGGACAGCTCGCTTCGATTTTGGCTTCCAGTGGACGGATTTTGTCGTGCAATAGCTCGTTTGAAAGCTAAGAGTGAGACAAATTCACTGAAAGAATCGGCTTGTTCCTATCTGTCTTCGTTTAGATGTGAGACGCCATTTAAGATTTTGGGACATTGGCGAAAAACGACAGAGTTAGAATTTGGGACGTTTTGGGCTGTAGCTTCAAAACGAAGCATCGGATGGGAAAACGGATTTCAGATTTGGAATCAGCTTGATGTTATTGTCCAATGAGGATCATCATCCAATGAGAATCAAGCATTTCTATATAAATAGCGAGCCTTCCACAGTGAGAATCATTCCATCGTTGAATCACACGAGTGACGGACGCACATTTTCTCTCTCTCTAGTTCCCTGTTCTATTATCCAACTAAAATGGTAAGTCGCTACTTCCCTCCCTCTCCTCCCTTGAACGTAAACTTAATACAATCTTTTTTCATTTTCAGGCATCTACTCCATCTGCTGCACTAGTAGGACAAAATGGCGGTCAAACGTTACAAGGTTCGCTACGGTCAGATCATCTGCAACTGAGGCCAGTGGAAGAAACAACCAAGGTACATAATCCTACACCGCTACAGCGTAAATTTAAACAAGTCTTGCGTTATGACGATCATAGCGTAGTACTCCAAACGGGAATGCTCCCTTTCACGGATGTCAAGATAATGCGCAATCAGTATGGGGACTACATACTGATCCCCGTGAGTCCGTACATTCGCCGCCAACTTGATATTATTGAGGAGTATGTGACATTAAATATGGACATTCCTACTCCTCTTGCTCAAGAGTGGAGGGCGAGAGATGACAAGGAAAGATTTGGGATGGTAATCACATTTGCCTACCGGTATCACATTGGTGTACTTACTATAAGAAGGAGGGAGATCAATCAATACCCATCAGATGTGATGAGCTCGGAGAAGGTACTTGGGATATCCTTTTCAAAGTGAATGGGCTATATTATGGTCGACACAAGGATAATAAAATAGCCTCTCTCTCCATGCATATGGAATCCATCCTATATATTGCAAAACCACCCAACGTGGACGACATAATTGATCAAGTCCTTAACAGCAGTGGTACGAAGCGCAAGTCGGAGAAGAATGCTGCATCAAAACGCAAATCAAAGAAGGAGAATTACTAGTCCTTTCCTAACTCTACCCTATGACAATTCGCTTATGTGCTTTGAGTGTCGTAGACGTGGCCTTATTAGATACATTTTACTTCTTCGTTGCCATCATATCATTTGTGTATTTTGTCGTGAAAAGCATCGATGTAATTCTTCATTTTGTAATATGTCATAGAACGTTTCCTTAGATGTGTAAATTTCCGTTTTAGGCTTCTATCATCATTTTTATGGATTGTGAGGGTGAACCTGTACAGGAGCTCAGTGCTATTGCTATGAACAATTGGACATATCAGATTGTTAGTGTCTATCATCAACATGCCAACTGCGATCCCAATGTTGATCAATGGGCGAGAAAACACATTCATGGACTTAATCTGAAATATTTGCAAGACTATGGCTTTTCTTGTGAGAGTGCTCTTCTTATTGACTTTAAACGATGGTTAGCTGCTTTCAATGTTATACGCATCTTTTGTAATAATCCTGGTAAGGAGAGGAAAGTATTTCCCAATCTAATCATTGATGATATTTTGCTCCCGCCTTGGGATAGTAGAGTGAATCAACATTATCATGAAGTCACGAAACGTTTTAAGGATTTGTGTGTTCCTATTTTGTCTATTCGTTGTAGTAGCTACGTTCATAACCAATGCTTCTTTCCTCCTTACCTCAACACTGCCAAAGTCCTGTGTGGTCATCATTGCTCGCTGTATGATAGTTACCAGCTGTATCTATTTTATCTGCTTCAAACCATTGATTTATAATGCATGCTTGTTACCGTTATTCAATAAATGTTACTATGAGAAGAGTTGTTGTTTTCATGCAATGGATGGGTTAGATAAAGGGCGATCATGTCTTTCTCAAACGACTGCGGAACATTACATTTTCATAGGCAAAGTTTAAAAGGAGCTGTTCAAGATTATGTGATAAATTTTCATAAAGATGAGACCGACATCGAAGCAGTGGTCGATGATGCTAGCACTCTATTTCTAGAGTTAATGAATACATTCTCTGATAGCATTATCATGGCGCGATTAGTTGCGAAAATTAAGTTTAGTCATTTTGGAAAGGAAGAGGTGGAAAGTCGCTCTTTCCATTTTGCTTCTTATTCAATGGAAGTGGTAGATCACCCCCAAGAATTTTTTAAAAGACATATGATAAAAATTGCTGAACGTCTTAACGCATTTAACCATCATGGTAGCAGTCTAGTGATTGAAGCGATTTCAGATATTCACATTCAAATTTCCATAAAGAAAAATTGAAAATGCAGTGGTACTTGATTGTAGCACAACTGGTTTTCGAGCTATGTCTGCTCACTCTCGAAGTATATTCCTTCTGTACATGCGTCTATTATTTAGAAAAGGCTAGCAAATTCATATCTTCAAAAAGACTTGCTATAGACATCAGTAACGGTGAAACTATGTGTTGCGATGTATGTAAGCGAAAGGATGGAAATGAGAAGCGCATCTTCAAGAGATGTAAGCATGCTTTTTGTCAACGCTGTTTCATACGTAATTGCATTCAACTTTGCCAATGTAACCACTGTGATATTGCTCATTTCGAGTGTCACTTATGTCGCAATAATTAGTACCTATGCAAATGTGGTAAAGATAGGTTTTAGCAAAGACTAACACGGAAAATGGCGAAACGTAAAAGTCAAAAGTCTTCAAAGTTTTCTTCAGCCATTCAAGCTCTCCGACGAATGAAAGCAAATCAGCGATACAATGCTATGCGACATGCTAACGATAAATTCATTTGTGAAATTATTTCTCATGTGAGGAAGTTGAAGACGAAGAAATTAGCGCCAAAACAACGAAAGTTACTTAAGCGATATGCTACGAAGATGCGTTTAATCTCCAATCCTAAAGTCACCCTTCAAAGAAAGAGGAAAACTCTAACACAAAAGGGCGGTTTCCTTTCAGCAATACTTCCAATGATAGCTCCTGCCGTGGTCAACCTATTGGGTAATATCTTTGGCTCTAAGCGTTAATTATGCAAATGTTGAATCTCAAAGTAATAAAATGGATTTCAGACTTCAATGTGATAAAGTTCTGACTGTATCAGGTCCATCTCATGCAGGTAAAACTGTTTTCACGCTGAATTTATTGGATAAAAGAAGGGAGTTGTTTAAGGAACCTATCAATCGAGTGATTTGGTGTTATGGTATTTATCAACCGTCGCTGTTTCAGGAATTGCAAAGTCGCAACTTTATTCGACATGAAGGAATTATTCCAGTGGATAAACTTCAGTCTAATGATGTTGTTGTATTGGGTGATTTATTAAAAGAAAGTAAGAATTCAAAAGATGTTACAGATATGTTCACTCGCGCAGCACATCATTAAAGGTGCTTTATCATCTATATCACACAAAATTTGTTTCCTGATGGAAAAGAAGCTCGTACACGAAACCTGAATACACACTATTATGCTATTTTCAAGAATCCGCGAGATAAAAGTCAATTTGAAATTTTAGCGCGACAAGTTGCACCCAGAGGATCAAAAGCCTTAATTGAAATTTTTCAAGCAGCTACTGAAAAACCTAACGGTTACTTATTCATTGACTTTACGCAAGAGTGTCCGGAAGAATTTAGATTTCGAAGTGATATTTTGAAAACTCCCATGATTATCTACAAACTATGAGTTCTTATTCTCGCATGATTGTTATTCCTCCGGATGAATATGTACAATTGACTGCCATGCAGCAAGTAAAGCAACCTCTTGCAAATCAAATGTATAGGAAAGAAATAGATTATCAGCAAAATGTTCACATCAAAGATCCACATCGTGCTGTATTATTACAATCGGAAACTGTTGAGCAATTAAAAAACTTGAAGAATAAGATGCGTGACTCTGTATCGACTGCTACACCTTTAGCATCTCGCGCACATGCCATATCTCTTTTCAATAGTATTGAACCCCATCTCAATGTAAATGATAGAGGAGAAATCATTACAGATGAAAATAAAGTGATTGATGCTTCACGTTATGAAGACTTGATTCAGTATGCGAAACGTAGAAAGCGCCGTCAGGGCTATGTTCCACCTGGTTGGTCATACTTTCTTAAACTATTGAAAAAGCATAATGTACCAAAATTTGCTTTGAATAATGAGACATTGAAAGAACTTGATTCAACAGTGGCTACTGCTCCAATGCTTCAGACGATGAAAATGCCAACAAAATGGTTTAAGACGTCACCTGCTACATCCCCTCCCACACTCACTAAGCAAACAAGAGGAAGAACTCGACGTAGATCTACATCACCACTAAAACTAGTAAAAGGAAAACGTAAAACAGCTCCTCCCAAGAAATACATGTTCTCAGACTATTAATATGAAGCAGATGTGTTGCTTGCCATGTAATGAGCCGCCAGAGGTGAATGTCATTGTCACTTGCACTTGCTGCGCCAGCTCTCATAATGAAACCCCTAAGCAATGTGAACACGATCGCAAAACCGCTAAAGCTAAATGCTGTAGTTGTTGTAAATGTAGAAAGGCAAGAAAACAAAAAGATGAGAAGGAGGAAAAAGAGTCAGTCGTCATCGACTGAACGTTTGAAGTCAAATCTATTATGATGTAAAACATCCGGCAGGATTTGCATCTATCAAGAAATTATCAAAAGCGAGTAGTCTTCCACAATCACAAGTGAAACGATGGTTAAAGGGTCAGGCTACCTATGCACTCCACAAACAAGCGAAAAAGAAGTACCGCATCCGCCATTATATTGTTCATGACATCGATGAACAGTGGCAAGCAGATTTGTGCGATGTCGCCTCCATTTCAAAACATAACTCGGGCAATAATTTTATTTTAACCGTCATTGATATTTTCTCGCGTTATGCGTGGGCTCAACCTTTAAAAACTAAAGAAGGGAAAGGAGTAGCAAAAGCATTCCAAACAATTTTTCGAGAAGGTCGGATTCCAAAAAGAATTCAGAGTGATCAAGGAAAAGAGTTTGAAAATCAGCATGTGCGAAGATTATTTGAGAGGCATGACATTGAGTTGTTTAGTGTAAAGAGTGCTTATAAAGCTGCACTCGTTGAACGTTTTAATCGCACATTAAAAAATCGCTTGTGGCGACATTTTACTGCCAACTTGACACAACATTGGACAAAGGTTCTACAAGATACACTCCATGCCTACAATCACTCTATCCATCGTTCTATTGGACTCAGACCAGTAGATGTAAATGCTGACAATGTAGATAAAGTGCGCGAATCATTCCAACGTAAACCCACTCATTTGGAAAGTGATGTGAAAATTGGTGATAAAGTTCGTATCTCAAAAGTGAAAAGTGTTTTTGCTAAAGGGTACCTTCCGAATTGGACAGAGGAGGTATTTACAGTATCAAGGATTAATCAAAAAGACTCTCCCACCACCTACAAGTTGAAAGATTACGATAATGAAGAAATTGAGGGTAGCTTTTACCGCGATGAGATTGAGGTAGTCACTGAAAGTGAAACATATTTGGTAGAGAAAATCATTCGATGTAAAAACGGCAAGGTGAAGAATGGTGTCTTGTTAAATGGACTGGTTATCCTTCAAGTATGAACTCTTGGATGCGTCGTGCCGACATCTTTCATCTACGTGATCGACAGTGATTCATGCAAAGTTGTAACTAACAATGTTTAGGGTTTGAGCTATGAATCCAACTGCCTCATTTTATTCACGACCCTCCTATGTAAGTAGTGGAGGACAAATTTACAGCGGCGCTCGCCGCCAACGTGGAGGTAGCATACTTGGTGCACTGAAATCTGTTGTAGCACCTCTCATATCCAATGTCGGAAGATCTTTAAAACGAAATGTTTTTAAGTAATGCCGTTGGCTTTGCTGGTGATGTTGCTAGTGATCTTTCCAGAGGTAGAAGTTTTAAGAGCAGTTTGTTGAATCGTGGGAAGGAACGCGGTTTAAAAACATTGAAGCAGACCTTTGCTGGTGTTACTCAAGGAAAGAAATCACCTAAACGAATGAATAAAGGAAGGAGGAAACATCGCGGAGCTGGTAAGGTGCGATCTTCAGTCAAAAGGCATTCACGCAAACGTCGTAGAGGCTCTAATCATTCATCAGGCGCTAAACGACGACGCTGCTATAACTTCTAATCATGGAGTGTAAAACTTCCGGTTTTTGTTTGTTCGATCAACAAGCCATACAGACAGATATTCTTAGTTCAATTATTGTAGATTATCATCCTCGAACAGCTGAGAATGCTGGCCCCATTGAATTTGTTATTCCTGGTGGTAGTGATGACTACATAGATTTGAGTTATGCGATGCTTGATTTGAGGTTTAGAATTCAGCAAGCAGATGGAACTGCTATTGACGATGCACATAAAGTTGGACTGAACAATTTACCATTGACTACATTACTTCGCGATGTTTCTCTAACGATTGGAGAGCAGCAGGTGGAAGGTGGTCAAAGCGATTATCCCTATAAATCATATTTCAATCATATATCACAGTTTCATCCAGCAGCACAAAAAAAGTCATATGGAAGCCATGGGATGGTACAGAGATGAAGCAGGAAAATTTGATGCTGAAACAAACAGTGGCTTTGTAAAGCGATCTGCTATGATTAAAGATAGTAAAGTATGTCATCTATATGGTCCGATGAATTTAGACTTCTTTAGACAGTCAAAGTTTTTACTCTGTAATACCAGCATGCGACTCAAGCTGACATTGAATAAGCCTGAATTTGCGCTGAATGCATTTGCTAAAGTTGACAATTTTAGAATTCATGTGGAAGATATTGCACTTTACATTCGTCGAGTAGTACCGAATCCAAGTGTCATTAGAGGGCATGCTGAAGGCCTTAACCGCCAAAATGCCATTTACCCCGTTTAGCATACAAAGCTTCTCACCTTTACAATTCCGAAAGATCAAAAGAGTTTCATGAAAGATGGCCTCTTTCCATCGGAAGCACCGAAGCTCCTCATGGTGGCAATGGTTGAAAATGATGCATTTAATGGTAATATAAAGAAGAATCCTTTCAATTTTAAACACAATCAGTTATGTGAAATTGCTTTACGTGTAAATGGTGTGAGTCATCCTGGTCCACCCTACAAACCAGATTTTGCTGCGGATCAATTTATGCGCAGTTATGTTGATTTTATGGATGTCTTTGGCTTTTACAATACGGATGACACCAACGGACTGACTATGAAAGAGTTTAAGAGTGGATATACTATTTATGCATTTGATTTGATGCTGACAGCGATATTAGTGCCCCCTATCGTCAAGCGAATGTGCCTCATAATATTCGTTTGGATTTGACGTTCAAAAGAACACTACCTGAGACGATCAATGTATTAATTTATGCAGTCTTCGATTCAAATATTGAAATTACAAAGTATCGTGACGTGATTCTTCAGTATAATCGTTAATGAGTTGGTTGACTGCTGACGATATTAAGACTAAAGTGCAGCGTAATGCAGACGAAGCGACGTTGAAAGCTTTCGATAATGTCTATTCACTCGATACTTTACCACCTGCAGTAAATCACTATCCCATCTTTATTGTGCTAAACACTCATTCGCAGAATTTAGGCGGTGAGCATTGGAAAGCGATCTTTATTGGAGAAGACCGACGTGGTGAACTTTTTGACTCTCTTGCTCAACCTCCAAATATACCAACATAGCAGTGGTTGAGAAAACATACGCGTCAATATCAGCGAAATGAACGCATACTACAACATCCACTTTCATCAACGTGTGGTGCTTTTGACTGTACTTCATCTTAAAACGTTTACATGTATCTCGATTTGCATCTATTATTCAAAACTTTTCATGTAATCCATCCTCTAATGAAAAAATGATTTGTAAGTTCTATCATGATTTGAAATAAAAACATCATGTTGGAAAAAATTGTTTTTTATTTTACAATCCGCTGGGTACGTACATACTCAATGAGATAGTCTAGGATCACATTTGCTTGTACATGAGATTTTAGTCCAGTAATGATCACTTTACTATTATGAAAGATTGCAACATGCACAGGTAACCAACAACTAATGAGAGCTGCAGGAAAAAGTTCGGGTTCATAACACAAATTGTAACTGCTGGTACGAATCTTCAAAAATGATACACTTTCACTCAATTGAGTAGAGATCACCATATTGTCCACAGTCAGATTCGACATCACACACCTCTCCCTCTTCCATATCCGACGTAGTAGTCTTTGTAGCTCTAAGCGCATTGACTGCGCCGATGAATGAGAAAGGGCGCCGAGAATCTGTACAGTCCCATTTGGGAAGAGTTGAAGATTCCGTGAATTGTTCATCATCACCACTAACATTTGAGGACGGCCCGGGTAATACTTGCTGTTTGGAAGCTGTTGGTGTAATGTTGTGAGATCGATTTTGGTGTAGAGTCTGAAGCGACGGAGAATGTTGACGATGGTGTAGCGATGGCGCTTCATGATGAAAGAATGAGTAAATTGAGCGATGCACCTTCCTTTTATACTTTTCCCAACTACCTTGATGAAATGTGAAGTTATTATGAAGTTGGGAATGATAGAGTTGAATTCGCCGTTTGTTGACGCGCAGCCAGATGAGATTTCCAATACGTGAGTGTCTTTTCATATAGAAGTATTTCAAGTCCTTCATGATATGATGTAGAGATTGAAAATGACGATAAGATAAAGCAAACTCTCTTCTCACATTTCCAGTTGAATCTTTGAAATAGACGTTTCGATCATGATCCGTTTCAATACGTTGTAGGGAATCTAATTTCCAACTCATGATGTGTGGTAGTCATGTCTGATTAAGATTTGCATAGTAGGGCGATGAACTCACGACGAATAAATGTCATGATGGAGCGATGTATATATCTTCTATAGTTCTCCCAATTGTATTTGCGAAATGAGAAACAGTTTGCGGAATGAGAATGGTAGATTTGAATTTCATTTCTGTAATGTTGAAGCCAAACTTGATCACCCAAGGAGATGAATCTTAATGTTTCAAAATATTCCAAATCCCTCATGATATCATTGAGGTTGACAAATTGTCGCCATGTTAATGTAATTCCTGTTGATGTATGACCATGAGAATTTTTGAAATGTACGTTTCCATCACGATCAACTCTGATATATTGTAGAGAGTCCAAAATCCAAGTCTTCATGATGTTATGCAAAGTTGCAGATCAGCAATATAAAAAATGACGTTTTATCATATTTTGCTTAGCAATGCGGCTACAAAGAGATTTACTAGTAATCGAGCCGCACTCTTTTCTACTCCCATTGATCATGCACAACAGCTAAATGGAAATTGGGAAGTGGGTGTCACTCAACTTGTTTATAGCAACTGTGTCTATACTTTTGATCATGAGGTGATGACTATTAATATGAGGCGTACAGCTGCTTACCAATGTGAAAAGGGGTGCCGAGTATACATTCCACAGTGGCCAAAGAAAGATTTCTTATCATGTAAAAAGTTTATATATGATTTCTTGAATAAAGCGTGTAAACATATTGTCCAATTTACTCCGCACAATGATGATTATACTTATGTACATCATGTAGTTGAGAAAGATTGGATTGTTGGTTTAAGTCCAAGTTTAAGAAATGATTTAGGTTACCTCGCTAGCGCCTTAACAAGCTATGATAATTTTAACGTTAATTACCACATAAGTGGTCATAAACAGTTAATATATCGAGAGGAAGCTTATTATGTAGATCTTATTCCAAGAAATAAGAAGACGTTGGTGAAGAAGATTGTGATTAAGCCAAGAAAGACAAACATGACTCCTGAAACATTATTGAAGAAATTTAATTATCTCCTTCGAGTTGATGGTAAACAAGTGGCAACATTGACTTATATCAAATCATCTAATCATATTGCAATAAGTAAATTAAATGATGATGATCTAGTATTAGTTTGTTCAAAAGATTTTCATCAGTTCTTACGACATCGTTCTGCAGCTGTTCATGGAAAATCTGATATCCAACATTTACCATGTGAAAGGTCAAATCAATTTGATACAGAATGGACCGTATCTTTATACAGAAAGTGTGTAGAGCCTTTAGGTGGTATCTTACATGAAACAAGAGTGTTGATGCCTCGCATTATTACTTCGGTTAAATTGGTTGTAGATTATTTAAATGAAGTGATTAATGACCAACATATTTCATTTTCTGAAAAAGAAGGTACTTTGTCTCTCACTATAAGTGGAAAAGGTATTGAACTAATTATGGATAAAACTCTAATGGACATTTTGGGTTTTGATCAAAATATCTTTAAAAGTGATACTGTAACTAAAGCTAGCGCAGACATGTCGCTATCGCGTCGTATTAACTATTTTCAGATATATTTCAATATTGGTGAAGATGTACGTGTGGGAGATGTTGAAGCTCCATTGCTAGCAATGATACCATACCAGCCGAAAAGCTGCAGTATTTTATCTGAGCATACTTTCAAGAAAGTGCATTATACAAAGCTGAAATCAAACTACATCCCACAAATTGATATTGCCATTTATGATGATGCTGGTGCGTTGATTCCTTTCATAAAGATGCTGTGGACAAGTATCACACTTACGGCCGCGGTGAAACCATTTCCGAATGAAGAGTTAATGCAAAAGTATGCTAATATATTTTTCCAATGTGAATAATATGGAAAGTGAAAATAAGGACTCGTTTCTAATCTACTTGCCCAGTAATGCTTCTATGAATAAATTTCCCAAAAAGAGTAGAGTAGAATTAAATCGGCCACTGCATTTAGAAGGTGAATGGGAGGTTGGCGTTTCTAGTATTTGCTATGATAGCAATATTCAGAATGTGAATGATTTGGAAGAAATGATATTGACTCCTCGCACCCATGATGGAATAACGATTAATT